>PVLD010002871.1:0-106927 GCA_004027595.1 Dinomys branickii
TGGTTCCCCTGTATCTTCACATTCAAAACTTGTTCTGGGTGGGGTTGAGTTTTGAGACTGTGTTTTGTTCCTCTGTTTTCCCATTTTTGGGTATCAGATTCAAAATGTGGAGCTATAAATTCCACAGGCAGTTCAGCAGGCAAAGGTCTGCTGCAGAGGCTGCTCCAATGCTTCCTTCTCTTTGGGAGAATGTCCCTTACGCTGTCTGCTGAGATTTCCGCTTCTATTCCCTACCCCAAGTCCTGACCGGGGTGAATAAACAGCTTGCCACCCCAGGAGTCTTACAGACAGGGCACTCCGGTGTTCCTCCCTGGGTGGAGCTCCTTCCCCCCTCACAAATCCCGTTGGGGAGCCTAGCTAGTTCTTCCCACCTGGGAGATCCCACAGTTTTTAAAGCTGTTTTGATGTTACTCACTGGGCTGAGCTTCTTCCTGATTCAGGAAAAACCGGTTAGAGCGCCCGCTTAACTCACCCTTTGATCGTGCAGACAGGAATGCAGTTCAGATGTATCTCTCTGGATGGAGCTTTTTCCCGACTCAGAAATCCTGCCGATCGCTGTTGCTCCGGTTCACGCAGCGCCGGTTGCGGGGGTGGGGTTCTGAGCGGGATCCCGGACCGCTGCCCAGATTGGCGCAGTCTGTCCCTGTCGTTCCAATTCCCGTGGCTCCGGCTGCAGAGGCGGGGTTCTGAGCGGGATCCCGGAACGCTGCCCAGTTTGGAGCAGTCTGTCCCAGTAGTGCGTTCTCTGAGTTCCCTCTGTTCCGATGCCTCCAACAAATCCTGATTACAGCTGCCTCTGAGCCGGTCGGGTTTAGGAGCTGAAGCCATCCTTCTGTCCGCACTCGCTCTCTCAGCTGTACGCGATTTGAACCGAGCTGTGGCCCAAATGCTGCGCCGATCTCCTGGGCGCCAAGCTCTCAATCTTTTTGTCATTTTCATACAAAAGTATTTGCGATAAGAAAAAAAAATAGCAGCAATCTCTTCTCTTAGGAAGATGGGGAGTTTCCAGAGGAAAAAAATGACTAGGACTTACAGTTGTATTTCCAGAACTCTATTACCAGTGTGTCACTGAAATAATGGACAGTCTGTGGGATCTTCTTCACAATGATCCTCAGTTAAGAAAGTAGACAGAACTTCTTTCTCCCTCCCTCTGGAAGTCTGTAGAAATATGACTTGCAGGGTCAGAGGAAATCCTATGAAATCCTGATACGACCAGGTGACATTAGACAGATTGCTAATTCATTGCTAGTTATGTGGTGATTGTAAGGGGTAGTGACTTTTAACATATCATTTTAAGATAGACAAGCCTCAAAAGGTGTCTTGAGAAACATCCTGGAGGGATTGTAAAGAGTTAACTTTGCAGTCCTGACTTTGTGCTGGAATTCTCCTTGCCTGAGTTGTTAAAGCATATATCCTTGTGGCCAGAGCCTAACCTGGTCACATGGTGCAAGGTAAACAACTGTGGCCTGGCCTAAACATTCCAATCTATTACCATGGAAACCAAAAGGCAGTTAAGGGCCACATTCTCTGATCAGGAATGGGGGACAATGACCAGTCCAATTGGTTCTAAATTAAAATTAAAACTCCATTTGTTCTGAATGAGTTCTTTGATCTCATGCAGAGTTCAACCCAATTTTTGATTTTTGCCATAACATGATTTCTTCTAAGAGTCTTTACTGTGTCATCCTCACTTTTCTCATCAAATTTAGCATTTATATATGTATTATCTTTGTCTGCTTTATAGATTTAACATGTATTAACTTAATGACAATTTATAACTGTGAGATAAACACTACTGCTGTTTTCATGTGTATTAAACAGTGTGAGGTGCTGATGTCTGTAGATGTGTAATTATAAATGACTCCTGCACAACTATTCAATCTCAAGACTTGTAGTTAACTCAATTCATAGAATATAGATTAATATCTGATTAAATGACTAAATGACATAATATATGAGGGAAAAGTAATCAAACTTTGAGGAGAATTTCAAAATTTCATGATCATATTATAAGATATTAACATGCATGTATCAAATAGCTCTATGTTGAAGCACAAAAACTGTATAATATAAAATATCAGAAAGTCTCACATACTTTCCTCGTACCTTGGATAAGAAAACTGACACCCACAACTTGAAGAGGAATTTACTTTGGCTCATGCATTTATTCATTGGTGGCTGGTTCCAAGGCAAAGGGGGTCTGTGGAAGTGCCTGCTTTCAAAAGGAAGTTGCTCAAGTCGTGGTGGCCCACAAGAGATGAAATGGAGGGGTTATCCTTTCATTTCAGGCACACAGTGGCTGGCACTTAACTGAGTTTTTCCTCCTAACAGCAAGTTGGCTATTATACCCCTTAATCCAGCCACCTTCCAAAGCCTCACCTCTAAATAAATATGTTTTCTGGAAGACATTCTATATCTAACACTGGACAATAGTATTCCACATTCAATATTAAAAACAAAGCAAGTCACATTTTTCTCTAAGTGTGCAGTTAATATGTATTGCAATTGATCATGCACCAGACAAAAATGCAAGTCAATAAAGAGGAGACACAACATACAGAATGGCTGAAAGTATGAACAAACCATACACTTAATAAGGGGCTAATATCTAAAAATACAAGGAACTTAATGGAATAGGAAAAAAAATTGAAAATGGCCAAAAGTTTGGTGTGGTGGTACACATCTGTAATTGAGCCATTCCAAGAGGCTGAAGCAAGAGGACCAAAATTTGAAGTCTTGCCTGCACAACTTCGTTACTTACCAAAACCTTGTCTCAAAATAAAAATTCATATATATATCTATACATCTAGATATAGATCTCTCTCTCTCTCTCTCTCTCTCTCTATATATATATATATATATAATGGGAATATAGCTCAATAAGAAGGATCTGACTCATTCCCCAGTAACACACGCACACACACACAACACACACAGCAAACTTGCAAAAGACATTAGTAGAATATGAAAAGAATATTCAGCATCATGTATCACAAATTATTAGAGAAAAACAAATCAAAAATAAAATATCACATTTGAGTAAGAATAGCTATTGTCACAAAGAAAAAAGGTAACTAGTGTTGGTGGGAAGTAGAGCAACAGGGAAAACTTGAATTAGTACAGGCATTATGACAAACAGTATGTGGGCTCCTCAAAAACTTAAACTAGAGTTAGTATCTGAGCCAGAAATCCCACTGCTTGTCAATGTTCAAAGGAAAGGAAATCAGTATGTCAAAGAGTTATCTGCACTCCCATCATGGTTGCAACAGGTTTCACTATAACCAAGGTGTGAACTCAACATCAGTGTCCGTGAACCAACACATGGATCAAAACATGAGAACTCCTACTTGAAAATTCCATGCTAATCAACCACAAGAAGAATGAGATCTTCCTATCTGCAGCAACTTGGGGAAACTGTACATCACTACATTAACTGAAATAGTCAAGCAAAGAAAGATGATTCTGCACAACCTCCCTCAAATTTGGAATATAAAAACATTGACTTCGTGGAAAGTGGAAGTAGAATGGCCAATACCAGAACTAGAGAGGATAAATGGGGATGAGATAATCGATGGCTACTAATTTATGTTGTACTAGAGTAACATATCGTGGTGTGCTGCTGCACAGGAGACTGAGAATTAGGTACCATATATAACAAAATGCTAGGAAAAGGATTGGTAACGTTTTCAAATAATAAATGTTGGAGGAGATGGATGCACTCCATCTGACTTAAATATTACACTATGTATGCATTTGAAAATATTACTTGGTACCCCATAAAAGTGTATAATTTTCAAACAGTGGATATACATTTAATTTAACAATTTTAAAAGAGAAAAGAATAATGAAAGAGGCTCATTTTTGAGGGTTATCAAAATTATACAGATACAGATGCTTAGTAAAATGCAGAATAGAATGAATATTAACATATCATTGTTATTTCCTTTATCTGTACTTGATGAAATATATTATTGAATTTGTTTCAATAACTCATATTTTCAATGTTTTAATTTTTAACTTTACAAATTGCTGCCATTTATTTATAGCAACCTTTTGACCTTGATCTTAAATTTCTAATACTTTGATCTTTCTACTATTATCCAACAGAAAAACAAATTTGATCAATGAGAGTAATTTCTATTACTTTTCAAAGTAAATTTCTTATTTATTTATTTATTTTTGCGGTACTAGGGATCGAACTCAGGACCCTGCGCTTGCTAGGCAAGTGCTTATTCCACTGAGCTATATCCCCAGCCGTCAAAGTAAATTTCATTTGAAGTACAATAAAGCTTGGTGCTTCTAATTGCACTAGTGCTTCTTAGTGCTTCTAATTCATAGTATGATTAAACAACAATTAAATTATATACTAATGGTAGAGTTTACAAATATAAATTAGTCCTTTCTATATTTAACAGCTACAGTGTTACATTTTATGTGCACAAAATATAATTGAAAAAATGCAGTATTCATTTTTCATTGAATTTTTGTTGATTAAAGTGTATTCTTGCTATTTTTTCTTTTATAGACAACCTACTAATTTCACTTTTTTTGGTACAAGAAATCAAACTCACTAGTGCATGCCTGGCATGCACTATGCCACTGAGCTATATTCCCATCCCTAATTTCACTTTTGAACAAGTTAGTTTTATTATTTCAGTTACTATTGTGGCTATATTCTGTGTGTGTATATGTGTGTATATACATTTTCAAGTACAGGTATTTACGTGCGTTATTTAGAAAAATTTGCATGCAAAGTACATTATTTTACTAATTGCTTCAATGTTTGGGTAGTGAGCAGTTATATACCATCCAAAGTTCTATGAAGAAAAGTGGGTAATACAAACTTTTGACCTTACTGACAGACATCAATCAAAGATGCACATTCAAGGCAATGGAGAACAGCTACTGTCCTTTCCTTAACATCACAAAACTCTGAAGGTCTCCTGTAAACAACTAATGACAAAAAGTACATCTCTGCCTGTATTAATAAGGTCAAGCTTCTAAAGATTAAGTAGTTGAACATGCAGAATGATGTTCACATAAAAATCTACAGTAAAATGTTAAGCAATTATTGATGCCCATTAATTTGAAAGCAAAAAAAAAGAGAGAACAAACAAGATGAGACAAAATAGGTGTATGAGGAAACACATAAGTAATCCAATATTTTCCAACAGGTTTTCAAAGATTATCAGGAAATGAAGTGCCCTGTCTATTAATGTGGCTACTTCTACCATCTCTCTAGATTTGATTACAGACATGCATCTGCCAGCAAAGCAGTGTTTTTCCTCCTAATAAGGTGATATTTTCAAGTGTATTTACATAAGGATTATTTTATATAAACTGCAGAACTATTTATTATCACCAGTGTATTAATTATGTGATGATTAAATGGAAACAATAAATCTACCACCTCTTATGTCATTTTTAGTGCTTAGAATATTTAAAATTTAATGTATTAGCAGTTCTGAAATACACACTACATTGTTATTAACTATACTCACTACACTGTGTAATACAAAAAATCTTGCTTTAGGAAAACATTTCCTCTTTCCCTTTCCATCCCACTCCTGCCAGCCTCGAGTGACCAACTTTCTCCTCTCTTCTGTGAAATCATCATTTTTAGATTTCACCTATAAATGAAATCTTGAAATATTTCTCTTTCTGTGCCAGATCTATTGCACTTAACATAATCTTCTCAAGGTCTGTTGTTGTCAAAGATGGCAGAATGTTGTTTTAAAAGCTAGATAGTATTCCACTACAGACACATACCAAATGTTCTTTATCCATTTGTACAGGAAGACAGTGAGATTCTTTCCATGTCTTGACTATTATAAATAATGCTGCACTGAACAAGGGATGTAAATGTCTCTTCAAAATATAGTAGTAATTTCATTTCTTTGGGATATATAACCAAAAGTGTCATTCCCGTATCATATGGTTCATATTGTCTTCCATTTTCTTTTAATTTTTTAAATAACTTCCTTATATACTAACCTAAAAGGCAAATATAGCTTCCTGGGAACTTTCAGTTATTACAAAGTCCAGAGGGAAGCTCTTTACCCCACATCAAGCATTCCCAAACAAAACAAATGTAGTTTTCTTTTCTGCCTGAGAATACTTTGTTAGTTTCTGTAATTAAACCCTTGTGTGTAAGATACATGTACTTCTCTTCAGAGCAAGCAGTATATTATCATTATTTTTAAATTATAGCAGCTGTATTCTCGAGTTTATCCATTCATTCTTCACCAGCCAATATTTATCAGTCACAGATCTTCCAGGGCCTTAGAAATTACCTACAGTGCCTGAAAAGTTATAAATACATCTAACTGATGTCAAGGTTGCTTATGTATTGTGAGCAGCTAGCAAAGTATTTCACACGCAAAGTACATTTTCCAATAAATTTTCTATTCCAATGGTGTGTTTTCTCCAAGATAGCTTGAAAATACTTTGAGGTGTATGCAATGGGTACATGTAGTAACTTGCTCTAATGACTAATCTGAAGAGGAGAATTTCTAATATGGATGAACCTTAAGCCTGTAATACTAACTGAAATAAGTCAGACATACAAGCTTAAATACCACATAGTTGGCCTTATATGAGATGCTCAAATGCACATTATCTATCTATCAATCATCTATATATCTATTAATTTATCTATCTACTATAGAGGAGACAAGGGGGAGCAAAATAAAGGAAGTGGGGAGATATTTTTTTTAATATAAAGGGAACGAGAGAGGGAAAGATGGAGGAAGGGAAAGGAAATGGGAAGAAAGAACTGGAGAAAAAAAGTAAAATGGAGCTTTTCAAATGGCAACAGCCAAAAAGTTGGAAGTCACAGGGAGGAGGGAAAAATAGAACTGAAAAAAAAAAGAATTAAGAGATATTATGTACATTTATTACCTCTTCAAGATGAATGTAATCATATACTGCAAATGTGTTCATAAAAATAATTATATTTTCTAGAGCTAAACAGAATGTTTGTATTTTTGATGGACTAGAGACATGTTAGTAGCTGAGTCAATGACACTTATTGAGCAGATACTACATTTGGAAAACAAATATTTCCTTAATGTTCTATCATATACGGTTAAAGCATTATGCAAAGATTACTCACTTGAGTTTCTTATTAAACAGTTAACTATGTATATGAGGAGATTTCCTTTAGGTGTTCCTTTTGATTGGAAGACAGGTTATTACAATAGCATCAGTAGAAGTACAGAAATTGCCAGGGGGACTGAGAAACAGTATTGTACTGCAGTACAAACAGTATTGTACTACAGGCAAAGCAAATGGCTCCAAAACCTGAACAGAATCATAATGATTTAACTCTTTTTGTGAGATATTCTATGATTCCAATTACATCAACATTAAAATTATTTTCTGGAAAGCAACTTTCACCAACAGAAAATATTCCACAGCACACCCATTAGGTCAGAACATATGTATCTTTCCTCATCCTTTCCTAGTTATTTTAAAAAGTGATATCCACATTTATATAAATGCTACAATTATTTTTAATTTAAATGTGCACTTTCAGATGCTGAATCTCAGAAAGTATAAATTATATCTATTATTTCTGTGCTACTAAAAGAAAAAACAAATTAACAGTGACATCATATTTGGACAAGAATATGGCTCCTATTTTTATTTCTAGGAATAAAAGAATGAAAATTTATTGTGGGTGAGACTTTCCCACAGAGAGCCAGACAAGCTCGGTGGAGCTCCAGGAGCACCTTTTCCTGAGATACACAGTGCTCTGCCTGGCCAAACTCTCTAGTTAAAGAGCCCAGCCCTGGACGCCATTACAGCAACTAAGCTGCAGAGAGCCAGACCAGCTTGGCAGAGCTACGGGAGCAGCTTTTCATGAGAATCTAGCCTGGTGAATAAACTCCACCAGAATGGCAGCACCTTTGAGACTTTCCCAAAGTTTCCCGCAGAGCGGGAGCCCACCTTCATAGGGACAGTAGAGCAGGCTTTGCAGCAGACCTTTGATGTTAAGGCCCATGCCAGTGCTCTGCCCGGCAAGACAACTTTTCCCCACCATCGCAGGTAGGCTCTGAGCCTGGCACCTCAGCTAACATCTGGGGATAAGTTTGATATCCAGGTAAACTAGGCTTGCTATAGTCATCTGTGAGCTGTCTGGGTAGTGTGTAGCTCAACATTTTTCATCTGACATCCAAAATGAGAAGACAGAGGAGTAAAATGCAGCCACAAAACTCAACTGCACCAGAACAAGTCCAGGAAACAATGATATAGGAGAACTAGGAAGCCACATACCTGCAATTTCTCAAACAATCACATCTGAAGTAAAAACACAATTCTATCAGGCCATATAAGAGATTAAAGGAGAAATAATCTCTCAGGCAAAAATTGAAGTGAAAATAATAATGGAAGAAATGCTCCACACATATGGAGAAGAAATAGATAAAAGAATAGAAGAACATAGGAAACAAATGGAAATGTTACATGAATAATTTAGGAATGCATTAGAATGCATGAAACAGACTCAAAGAGACTGGCAGGAATTGCAATCTTCCACTGAAAGTTTGCAAAACTGCTTCAGTGAAGCTGAAGATAGAATTTCAAATCTTGAAGACAGTGTGGCAGCTAGCGAACATGAAAGGAGGGATCTCTTAAAGTCATCAAGGATCCAGGAAAAATCAATTCAACAGCTTCAAGATGAGCAAAAAAGAAATAATATCTGAGTAATAGGAATCAATGAAACAGCACGAGGCAACACAAATGATATAAAAAGAATATTTGCAGAAATAATAGCAGATAATTTCCCAAACATGGCAAGAGGTACCGAAGTGCAATTAAATGAAGCATATAGAACACCAAGGAGCCATAACCCAAATAAAGCCACACCCAGACATATTATAGTCAAGATCCCAGACATCCAGCAAAAGACCACAATAGTGAAAGCTGCTAGAGCAAAGAAACACATCACCTATAAAGGAAAGCCCATCAGAATCACAGCAGACTTCTCAATGGAAACCATGAAATCAAGAAGAGCTTGGAGCGAGATATTACAGATTCTGAAACACAACAGCATCCAACCCA
Organism: Dinomys branickii; assembly: GCA_004027595.1. Taxonomy (NCBI): domain Eukaryota; kingdom Metazoa; phylum Chordata; class Mammalia; order Rodentia; family Dinomyidae; genus Dinomys; species Dinomys branickii. Next base: position 9,064 of record PVLD010002871.1, read on the forward strand.
GACTGATGTATACTGCAAAACTATCCTTCAAATTCAATGGAGAAATAAAATATTTCCATGACAAAGAACAACAGAACTTCATGAGTGCCAAACCAACATTACCAAAAGCACTAAAAGAAATTCTTGACAGAGAAAAAAGAGACCACAACCTCATGAACAACAATAGAAAGGAAACTTTAAGCAGAACAAGCAAGTAAACAGATAGCTAAAATAAGAAAGCAGCAACAAGTAAATAGCATGACAAGAATAAGCAAATATATAACAGTTATAACCATTAATGTAAATGACCTCAATTCACCAGTCAAAAGAAACAGACTGGCAGAGTGGATTAAGAAATAAAATCCAACGATATGCTGTATACAGGAAACACACTTTACTCAAAAGGAAATCCATAGACTGAAAGTTAAAGGATGAAAAACAATTCTCCATGCACAGGTTCCCTGAACAAAGCAGGGGTAGCTATTATATTTGCACATAATGTAAACTTCAATCTGAAAGCAATCAAAAGAGATAAAGAAGGCCACTACATACTAGTTAGAGGAAAGCTGCAAGAGGAAGAGATAGCATTCCTAAACATTTATGCACCAAATACTGAAGTACCAAACCTTACAAGTCAAATCTTAACAGACATGAAGAACCAAATAATTAATACAACTATTGCAATAGGGGACTTAAACACCTCTTTAACGCAAAGAGACAGGTCAACTGGAGAAAAACTCTGCAAAGAAATAGCAGACCTGAACCAAAGGTGTGATCAAATGGACTCAGCAGATGTACACAGAGTGTTCTACCCCACAACATCAAAATATACATTTCTCTCAGCTGCATATGGGCGGTTTTCTAAAATAGACCACATTCTAGGCCATAGAGCATACCTACATAAATGCAAAAGAATTGAAATTATTGCTTGCATATTATCTGACCACAGTGCAATGAGATTGGAAATTAATGATAAAGGGAACTCGAAAAACCCAGAAATTAGAAATTGGAAATTAGACACCAACCTCCTGAATAACCAATGAGTCACACAAGAAATTAAAAAAGAAATTAAAATATACCTATAAACAAATGAAAATGCAAATACAGCCTACTGGAATCTATGAGATGCAATGAAAGCAGTCCTCAGAGGGAAATTTATAGTGATGAACTCACATATAAAGAAAACAGAAAGAGAGCAAATAAATAGCCTAATGGTACACCTCAAACTTCTAGAAAAAGAACAAGCCAAACCAAAAGCCCAAAGAAGGAAGGAGATTATAAAACTCAGGGCAGAAATCCATGCAATTGAGATGAAGAAAACACTACAAAAGAATAAATGAATCAAAGAGTTGGCACTTCAAAAGAATAAATAAAATTGATAAACCCCTAGCCAACCTTATCAAAAAAAAAAAAAAAGAATTCACTAGTGTTTTTTTTTTGTTTTTTGTTCTTTTTGGTGGTACTGGGGATTGAACTCAGGACCCTGCGCTTGTAGGCAAGCGCTTATTCCACTGAGCTATATCCCCAGCCCCGAAAAGAAAGAATTCAAATTCATGCAATAAGGAATGTAAAGGATGAAATCACTACAGATCCTACAAAAGTTCAAAAGATCATTAATACCTACTTCAAAAATCTTTACTCCCATAGGATGGAAAACTCAGAAGAAATGGACAGATCTACGAACTACCAAAATTGAATCAGGAAGACACAAAATCCTGAACAACCCAATATCAATTAATGAGATTGAAAATGTCATTAAAAACTTACTGACAAAGATATCTCAGGCCCTGATGGATTCACAGCAGAATTCTATAAAGCATTCAGTGAAGATTTAATGCCAACACTCCTCAAACTCTTCAATGGAATTGAAAAGAAAGCAATTCTCCCTAACTCATTTCTGGAGACAAGTATCATATTGATACAAAAACCAGAGGAGGACCCAACTAAGAAAGAGAACTAGAGGCCAATCTCCCTACTGAACATAGATGCAAAGATACTCAACAAAATACTAGCAAATAGAATGTAGTGAATCATGAAGAAAATTTTACACCATGGCCAGGTTGGATTTATTCCAGGAATGCAGGGATGGTTCAATAATCTCAAAGCAATTACTGTAATACGTCATATCTACCGAGTCAAAGACAAAAACCACATGATCATCTCAACAGGTGCAGAAAAAGTTTTTCATAAAGTCCAACATGCATTCATGTTAAAAACCCTAGAAAAAATAGGAATAGATGGCCTTTACCTCAATCTGATCAAAGCCATCTATGACAAAACAACAGCCAACATCATACTAAATGGCAAAAACTAAAAGCTTTCACTTCAAACTCAGGAACAAGACAAGGATATCCACTGTCACCACTCCTGTTCAACAAAGTTCTGAAAGTATTAGCCAGAGCAATTAGACAAGATAGAGAAATAAAAGGAATAAGGATAGGAAAGGAAGAAGTAAAACTATCACTATTTGCAGATGACATGATTCCTTACATGGAAGACATCAAAAACTCCACAAAGGAGACTCCTTCAATTAATAGAAAAATTCAGCAGAGTAGCTGTTTACAAAGTCAACACCCAAAAATTAATAGCATTCATATATACAAACATTAAACAGTCTAAGAGAGAAATTAAGGAAACCATACCTTTTACAATAGCATCCAAGAAATTGAAATATTTAGGAATCAATCTAACAAAGGATGTAAAAGATTTATTCAATGAAAACTATGGTACTCTGAAAAAAGAATTTGATGAGGATTTCAATAAATGGAAAAACATTCACTGTTCATGTTTAGGAAGAACGAACATTGTGAAAATGGCCATACTACCAAAATTGTTATACAGATTTAATGCAATTCCCATTAAAATACCATTAGCATACATCACAGATCTAGAGTAAACATGCCTTAAATTCATCTGGCACAAGAAGTGACCCAGAGTAGTAAAAGTAATCCTGGACAACGAGGACAAGTCAGGTGGAATCACAATCCCTGACCTGAAATTATACTACAAAGTTACTGCAATAAAATCAACCTGGTACTGGCTAAAAAACAGACTTGAGGATCAATGGAACAGACTGGAAGATGCAGCCATAACCACAAACACACTCAGCCACCTAATATTTGACAAAGGGGCCAAACAAACTCACTGAAAAAATGATAGCCTGTTTAATAAATGGTGCTGGAAAAATTGGCTTGCCTCTTGCTGAAAACTGAAAATAGACCCAAGTCTATCACCATGCACCAAACTCAAGTCAAAATGGATTATAGATCTCAATATTAAAACAGAAACTCTAAATCTATTAGAAGAGAAAGTAGGTAAAAATCTTGAAGACATAGGAGTAGGCAGAGAATTCATGAACAAAAATCTAACTGCAAGGGAAACACTTCAAAAAATCAGTAACTGGGACCTCATCTTACTGAAAAGTTTTTTGCACATCTAAAGAAATTACTAGCAAAGTGAAAAGAAAATCCACAAATTGGGAAAAAATCCTAGCTGGCTGTCCATTGGACAAAGGTCTGCTATCTAGCACATACAAAGAATTAAAAAGTATGAACCTGTCCAAATTCAAAGACCCAATCCAGAAATGAGCATCTGAGATGAATACACACTTCTCAGATAAATACAAATGGCAAATACATATATGAGAAAATGTTCTGCATCTTTAGTCATTTGAGAAATGCAAGTAAAAGCAACATTAAGATTTCATCTCACCCCAGTAAGATTGGCCAGCATTAAGAAATCATCCAATAACAAATGCTGGTGAGGCTGTGGAGAAATAGGAACTCTTCTGCACTATTGGTGGGAATGCAGACTGCTGAAACCACTGTGGAGATTGGTTTGGAGATTCCTTAGCAAACTAGGTCTAGAGGTCCCACTCAACCCAACTATTCCCCTACTGGGTATTTTCCCAGAAGATCTGAAAGCATCATATCACCATGGGTGATATATGTGCACCCATGTTTATAGCAGCACAATTTGTAATAGATAAATTGTGGAAGCAACCCAAATGTCCATCCACGGAGGACTGGATTTTAAAAAATGTGGCATTGTTATATAGTGGAATATTAGTCAGCTATGAAGAAAGACATATTTGGGGCTTTTGTAGGAAAATGGTCACAACTGGACACCGTACTCATAAGTGCAATAAAGCAGAGGTTCATATGCAGGCAATGTATTGTATTGCTGGTGTAGGAATCTGAATGTGGGAATGTGGATTGGGGGTTATGAAGGGAATCTGTTCAAAGGTAGAGAGCAGGTGGGATGAGGGGAGGAAGAAAAGGAAGAAAGGGACAAATATGTATCTACGTATGTATATGCAGGATGGCTAATATGGTGCCACTGTTGACCTGTGTCACTCTGTGGGAAGGAACAGTTCATGACTGTTTGATCAAGATTGTATGTCTATATGTGATTTCAGAAACAAGCACTTTGAAGTTATCAATGTGTAGTGCAGCAATCATTGGTGATTCCCTGTTGCTTTGTTTATAATTCAATTTTGATTGTACTGCTCTTGTGCTATTTTTTGTCTTTTTGTTAATGTTTTCCTTTTGTTGTTGTTGTTTGCTTTTCTTTGTTTTCTTTTTATACTTTAAAAAATTTATTGTGAACCTTTCATTTGTGAGTGTGACATGTAAAAAGCTTAGGGGTCAATATAGTATACATTGAATAAAAATGAAATCCAAGATTAAAGATATTACAGAGGATTGTGATTTGTAGCCAAATGCATAGAAAAGATATAAAGTAAAAGGAAGTTTGGTGGTTACTTTGAGTTTTACTTGTCATCCATTTATTTGTGAAAATTTGTCTTCCTTCTTTACATTAAGTCATTTATTCCTGTCCCCTGCAGGCAATGTCTAGAGTGGACTACCATGGCTGAAGTGTGGATTGACGAGATTAAAATTTGAATTAAAGACTTTAAATGGATACAATTTTCAGGGCTTCACACTTCTATTTAAAGTGCTTCAATTGCTTTTCTAGTACATTCCTCCAAAATTTTTAAAAATTTTTCTCCCTTTCCAATGCCTTTCTCTTTTCTAAAGTTTCTTGCTGTGCTGCTTCCTTGAAGGCATCAGTCATAGTTATTCATACAGTAAGCTAATTTTAAGTGTGGCAGAGCATGAATATAAAGTAATTATAAGTTATATTAACCTGAAAATGTCATGTTAAAGGAGTGGACAGCAAAGAAACTCATTTACTGTCATCCCTCTCAGCATATCTGTTATGGTTTTTTGAACACTGGGAAGTGTGGATATAAATACGTATATATGCATAAAAAATAAATATGCACGTCCAAACAGGGGGCAAGATATCCTGGCAAATGCTACCCATAATAGAAGTTTCACCATGATAAGACAAGTATGGAAACATGCATGGGATTTCTAAATTTAAATTTTGCTTTATTAAGGAGTGACCTTAAAGATGAGGCCGATCTTTTTGCAAATGTCTAAGTAAGTCCCATTGTTTTGCCCTTGCCTTCAAGTATGACTTTGCCATGATCTCAACAACTATCAGCCTTTTCTACTTAAAATTTCTCTGAAAAATTCAGTGAAGTTTCCATAGATGATCCGAGAACATCATGGTTTTATTTGCTTCTGACTGTCTGTGAGGTCCTGCGAAAGGAACAGCTATGCAAAATGGCTTTATTCACATATCTGTTCCTTTTACAATACTTCACAGCGAGAGCAAATACAGCAAAGGTGTTCTCAGTTTAAACTACACTATATAGCTGCTTGCAGTTCATAAAGCCCACTTGTAACCATCACCTGTCTTAACCTTTGCAACACACATAAGAACTTATAAAGCAAATTTCATTACATAGCTATTGATTAAAATGAATTGTGTGTCTTTTATTTTTGAGTCAGAAGATAGAGTGATTAAAAACATAGTTACGTATAGTTAATATATTGGGTGATCTAAATGCTCCTCCATCTCTTCCATTCCATTTGAAATAATTTCTAGATCATTTGTTGCATATTATTTTTCAGCACTGACCTCAATTTATTTCTGATAGATTTTAAATTTTGCAGCTCAACAATTACCTAATATTTAGATTCACACCTCTTTCATTCACATTCTCATTTTCTTTTTAATTTTCTACTTATTCATTTATTTTAACTGAAAAATAGTTATAAATATAGCATGTACAAAATATTACCTTGAAATATATATAACACTGCAATAAGTGAGTTAATTACATATTCATTACTTCTCATAGCTACTGCTTTGTGATGAAAATGTATAACCTACTCAATAGTTTTTAAATAAATATATCTCTTGAACTTCTTTATCCTAAATGAAATATTATATTCCTTGACCAATATCTCCTCTATCCACTTCTTTCAAAGTAATTAATAATTTAGGAAAAGTAAGGAAATGAACATCAAAACGTTGTCTCATGTAAGAAAATATTTACCTTCAAATATATTGTATTTGAAGACATTAGCATGTGAACTTCACCTAGCTGTACATGTGAAATCAATGCTTTTGACAATAATTGGTTTTGTTAAGAAAATCAAAGGTGCATTTCCAATATTATGAAGTAAACTCCAATACTGTATTTACATTCAGAATTTGGTTACTCCAAAAAGGACGTAAGTATACTCTGCACCCAGTATACTTATTTTTAAACAAAAGTACACCATTCTAAATGGTAAACTGTAATTGGTTAGCAAGACAGAGCACAAGCTATGGTGATTAACAATGTATAATCACATTTTTTTAAACTGTAATGTCCTCACTGGCTTTGGGTAGAAAAAGAAGCCATCACAGTAGATCTAGGAATTTGACATATATGAGTAATTTTACAAATGTGGACTATGTCTCATACAGAGTGTATAAGCATGCCCCTGAAACTAGCAAAAATATTATTTCTCACTTTGCTTCCTAATACTCAAGGGGAAAAATGTGTCCAAGTAAAATAGCCCTGAGGATTTTATGCACTGCAAGTTGGGTCCTGATGGCATTTTCCATTTTGTATTCTCTCTAAAAGTATGTTTAGACTTTACCGGTATTTTGTTATTTTATTGTATATACTCTCTATAAACTACCTCAAATCCTTTTTTGGAACCAAACATGCTATTAATTAATTGCTTAATTCTACGCAGCTGCACTGTGCCAGGCCCTCTGCCAGACACTGGAAATACAAAGATAAACACGCCACAATCTCTTTACAGAAGGGATTGAAAATCCAGCCAAGTAGTTCCCGTTTTCGTGGCTCTTTGGAATATAGCAAGCACTTCCACATTATATTATTCGATACACACACAGGGAATTTAAAAAGTACATTAGAAGTGTGTTTACTCTTCCTGGGCACTGAACTGCAACAATTTTTTTTTCAATAATGGACCCACTGGGAAGATCGAGTTAATGTGTGAAAACTCAGAACTGAAGAGTTTCCTGGGGGAATAACTAGAATTTTGGAGAAGATTCCTTTAATCTTAGATTTGACACTGGATTTTGATTTTATGCTTTTGGGGCAAGCATTCATGACCAAGATCTGCGAATCTAGTATGCTAACTATGAACTAGTCCTAAATAGCTTGACAAAGGCAGTGGTAGAACATTTAATGTAATAAAATTACAAAAATTTAGAGTGAAATTTGTCATCATCTTAAGAAAATGTTCAAATGTATTATACTGTTGAGCCTTCCAGCATTTAAATATTATAAACATATATAAATAAAATTTAATGTGTGTTTTGTAAATAATGGTGATAGATATGTGCATTTAAATAAATAACTATTCCAATAGATTAAACAGAAGCTACTACTGTATGTATTTTTACTTATTTGTTCTAAATCTGAACACTGAGTTTAAAAGAAAGCTTCTCTTTCATGGTTTTAGATGCTTGTTCTTCATTCCATTGCTGACAGGTGGAGTTTTGCTCTGACCTGGGGCTGATGAAATACGGACACCTAGCACATCCGTAGTTTATTCATTGCATACACTCAGTTCCTGGGGGAAGAAGACAGCGTATGTTGTGCAGACAGAGAGGGTGAATTTACAAGCAGGATGAACAGCAGCGGCTGCAAGAGGCAGCCTATCGTAGTAGTAAGAGCACATAGTGATCTCTAATCCTCATGTTAGGATGTGATTGGTGTGTCTTAATGATTCTATGGTCTGTGAGAAAAAAGAGTACTGGCTTGAGAATGAGATGGAGTGCAGCTCAGTTGGCTGAAAGATCTGTTCCTGTGGGGAGCCTTTGCCACTGGGTAGGAAGGCATACTGAAAAACAGCCGGGGAACTCATAGTGAGGTATTTGTGACACTATAAAAGTAAAAAATGTCAAGGCAGAACATAAAATCTGCAGACTTACATTATGTTCATAACACTAGATACATTTTTAAAATCCTTTTCCTATTACAGAGAATTGTTTTTAAGTGACCCTTAGTAGTTAAGGAAATTTCTGAAAAGAAGTGGCTTCTTTCCTTGCACAAAAACCATAGGCCGATAGGGGGCTATGAAAACAGAAGGGTGTAGATATAATGGAAGATGGGTTTGAATCCCAGTCTAAATGCATTGCTGAAATATTAATAATCAGTGACAAATTCATTATGGGTAATCTTCATGGGGTGCTTCTAATAGTGCACATCAAAATATGGAAATTTGGAAAACAGTAGCATTCATTGAACTTTCTAAGATTAATTTTAGAATAAAAATAAAATTTGAAAACACATTGCTACTGGACATGGTGGTACATACTTTCTGTAATTCCAGGACTCAGGAATCTGAAGCAGGAGGATTGTCATGAGCTTGAGGCGAGCCTGAGCTACATAGTGAGTTCAAGGCCAGTTTGAATGACATAGAGACCCTGTCTCAAAAAAACCCAAAAAACTTAAAACACATTGCTACTAGGAAAAATTAATGTGATAATATGACAATATTTAAGTATGCTAAGATATTAATAACCTCTGATTTTCAATTCTAAGGTAAATTAGAAATGAAAAATTCCATATGCATCCTAAATATTCCATGGCAAATGTTTAGTATGCATCTTTATAATCTAAATAAAATACTTGCTATAATGAATGCAACAAATGCACTTAGGCATACAAATGTGATTATGATCAATATTCAGTTAATCTTATGCAGTCATACAATTTGTAAGAAAGTTAATTGGAATGACTTTAATATCATAGTTTCTAATTTATATTATCTATATAATTTACAAAATATTTTAGATTAAATGTGTCTAGTGTTCTGATTTACATAACAAATACTTTCCAAAATTTTGACATTAGTAAAATTTTTTTTGTTTATTTTTATATTATATATCGCTGAACCTTGAACTGATGACTTTGTGAGAGAAGCAATACGTCATTCAGTTGCATTTCTAAGCCTAGGAAAGGTTTTAAGTTAGACTTTGTTACTAAAGGTTCAACTTTCAAAGCAACAGTTATTAGTTCAAGTCCAATTGTATGTATACTCATGTTTATTTAATGTTAAAACAACACTTTGTTTTTCTTTCCTAAGTAGTGGACAATAAACTTAAGAGTACATATAATAGCACAAATTAACAGCTGACATATAAATATATCTACATAATTTTGTGTTACTTATGACAATGATATCCATATAGGTTATTTCTTCCCACTTAAATGACCAGGTGAAAGTAACTATTTATTTAAGATATTTAAAAGTCTTTCTTAAAAAATAATGCCCTTGCGAATGCATGTTTGCCACAAAAATTCAGATTTTTTACAGATTTAACTTTATTAAATGTTTGGCAGGTATACACATCATCTTCAGTTGATGAAAAAGCAAAAATAAAGACATTTTAAATCTGAATATTGACTTGTTTCTCCAAAATCATGTGATTAACAAACTGTCCTATGAAAATTGAGTAGTTTCTTGGCATTATGCCTAAAATCAAACGCATATAAAAATCTAATTCTGGTAAAAAAATTTTCTATTTTGAGCTGTTAAACTCATTTGCAAGCTTTGGCTGTCATTTGAGTAACAATACCTGGTCTTGTTGTAATATGATGTTGATCAATGTATGTTAACATATCTATTAAGATAGAGGGTTAGGGACGCTCCAAAACAGCAAACCCTTGGCAAGAGGCATGTGAGCTGATATTAGTTACAGTAAGCCTACAATAGGAAGTAAAAAAAAAGATACATTCTTTACACAGGTTGGGATATACTTTGGATTATTTTACATTTTAACTGGCATGCTAGAATATTAATTTTCAGATTTTATATGCAAACTTTAACAGTAAGCATTATTATGTAACAAAAAATTGAATATGCAATTTTTGCAGCATGTTTTCATAGGCCCTTAAGTATTTCACAACTTACTGCATAACTAATCTTTTCCTGAAGATGTACATAAATATGCCTTTTCCACACTATCATTTCATGTCATAGGGTCTAGATCCTCTTTAAAATAATGAATTAATGGCAAATGTCTAATTATCTACTTTATTCAAATTTATAGATACTTACCTCAAAAATAAACCCAGAGCTTAAGATTTCTGTGTCCATTAAGTCATCTAACAGATATGCATGCTGGCTATCCGACTTGTACCTACTTTGAAGCAAAAGATGTTATAATTATACAACTCTTTATAGCATGCATAAATCTTGTACAGATATATCACAGAAAGGGCATGTTCAAGAGTGTCAATTTAAAATTTAGAATTTTTCCCTATTTTTACCTATATTTAGAATACACGAGCTATGACGCTGCTTATCTGGTCTTAAGTAGCATGCTGCAAATGGGAGAGATGCCCTTCCTTGTTAGATTAATAATATAATTTATTTCCTGAATGAACTTGCAAACTTTCAAGAGTGAAATTGTGTTACTAACATTTACTAATAGAAAGAACACCATAAACTTTTCCCTGGCAAAGTAGGGATGCACAATAAGTTCATCTCCATTTTAGGTCAGTCAGACTTCCTGATTTATTCAAGCAGAAAAACCATTGTGTGAAAAGAAACCAGGAGGCTTCAAGAGTTTCTGGAAAGGGCAAAGACCTCAATTTGCTATATGGACAGTAACAAAAGTGGCCCTATAATCAAAATTGGCTGAAATCATGTGAAGGCACTGGATTGCCTAGGATAGCGCTCTAATGCCCTGCCTGGTGAAAAAACAAGTTAAAATAACTTCCTGCTCTGCCTTAGACTCTAATCACGCAGTCTTAGTCACTTCCTCCTTGCTGAGATACAATACTCAAAACACCCATTAAGCAGGAGAGGCCTACATTGAGTCACAGTTTTCAGAAGTGTTAGTCTAGTGTGTGGGATCAAAGGCAGAGAAAAGGGATGGTAGAAGAGCCTGCTCGAGGAAAGCTGCTCATGTCATGGCCACAAGGAAGCAGAGCGGGAAGACACAAATCTGGAGGGAGTCATGCACTTCTAGGTCATAATCTCCAGCGACCAGTGTCCAACAAGGCAGCCTCCTAACAGGAAGTGGGCTGGAGCAGGGGAAATAATCCAATCATCTTTCCCATTTCTTGCCAATGAGCATATGAGGCATTGGGGGATTATTTCATATATAAACCACAGCACCCACACACCTTACCCCTATGCTGGACACTTCATTATTGCTGCTATTGCTACTAGCGTGTACTAGTATTTCTCTCCTCTGTGGCCACTAACTCTGATTTCATACTCCCAACACAGACCAACTGACCAGGCCAAGTCATGTGACTTTTTCTATGTGACGTTAGAGAAAATGAGTATTTAATTTTTATATTGCCATTGCCCCTGATAGTATGTAGTTCCCAAGCAAAACTTGTAAGGTCGAAAATTGACCAGTACTAAGAATAGATGGGTAAGATTCTCCATAAGAAGAGTATCTATTCGAGTATATACCCAAGAGCTTCCAACTCCAACTGAATAGAAATTAACAAGCTTTCTAGTTCGATATAATATTAAAGCATTTTTCTTTCAGTATTCAAAATGCTGACACGATTCCCGGATTTCAAGGTACTGATTTCAAGCATAATTACTGGTATAAAGTACTTGGGCAGATATCTAAAAAAGGGGTTGACCCTTCTGGGCAGCCCATTAGCCCATGTCTACCTGCATGATGTGATTTAATGACCACCTTAAAGCATCCACTTCCACTGAGTGCTGTCTTTCTACCTGGCCTGCAACTGTGCATGTGATTTTATCTTAAAAACATATTCTTCTGGATTAAAATACACACTGTATTCAAGAGTAATAAAAAAATACAAATGGAGACATTGTCCAAGTCTATTTTTGCATTCTTGTGTCTTGCAAACTATGTTTTAATTAGTGTTTGAGGTATATGAGGGTATATTGTGTGCAAGTGTGTGCATGTTTACAAAATCAATGAGCAAATACTATTAGCATTTTTCTTTCTTCTAAATCAATTAAGCAAATGCAGATACATTTTGAATGGGACACTTAATATCTCTGCATCATGTAAATATTCTCAAAGAGTGCAAAACTGTTACATTAATTAAGTCTCAAAGAAAATGTAAGATGAATTTGACAAGTATACTACTGTAACTACTGAGAGGGAGAGAGTTAATGACAGGAATTTTCTGAAAGAAAAAGCAGGAAAGGGGGAGAATTAGGGTCTTTACAAATTTTCCTCTTCAGCTGGGCATGGTGGCACACACCTGTCATCCCAGCACTTGGGAGGCTGAGGCAGGAGAATTGTTGTGAGTTCGAGGCCAGCCTGGGCTACAAAGTGAGTTCAAGGCCAGTCTGATCTATGTATGAGACCCTGTCTCAAAAAGACAAAAAAAAATATTCTCAGCTCTGAAAAAGGCTAATAGAATAGCATAATATTGTATTATTAATTTATAAATTGACATAAATTGCACATATTTATGGAATACTATGTAATATTTGATACATGTACACATTGTATATTAATGTAAGAATATCTAACTCCTCAAACATTTAAATTGCCTTGTAGTGAAATATTCAAAATCATTTCCTCTAGCTTTTTTAAAGTGTGGTACTTTATCATTATCTATAGTTACTTTATGTGATATGGAGCAAGAAAACTTATCTTTCCTATCTATATCCAATGGTCAACTCTTCCCCTAAATTTATACATTTTTAAAGCTTAGTCGATAATCTAGGGTTAACCTCACTAGGTCTTTAGGCTTTAAGTTTCTCTATGTTACAATTCACTTCCTCTTTCAAAAGCAACAACACATTCTTAATATTAGTATCATCGTACATTATCAGTTGTTGACCAGCCACATGGTATTATATTTTCTGAGAAATAACAAATGTGGGTTAAGGACTCATTTTCACATGGAAACTTAATGTCAATCTAAATAATTTATAGAGTACATCATTTTCATAATCCTTAGTTTGTGAATTTATTCTGTTGTTGAGTTTTCTAACCCTGATGGTCTGTATATTCGACATCACTATCTCTCGCTGCCTTACACTTCTGTTTGAATGTAGATGTCGCAACATATTTTATGCCTAGTATTCTGCCTGGGAATAGATGTAAAATGATAAATGATCTGACCTTTGTCTTTAGGAATGGTTCACTCCACTGAAAATCAATCTTCAAATAATCTCTCTCCATCCATATATATACATGTCCATATAGATATATAGTTTTTTTAAAAGAAAAGAACACAAAAGTCAGCAGTTGTTCTATGGAATACATTGAGAAAAAGAGTGAGGTCTATAGGTGGTTTGGTCTAGAAACAATTTTAACTGAATTTAAACCAAGGCATACCTTAAACACTGAAGAGGAATGAAGAGAATGAACAATTACTCTAAACTGTAAGAAACTGGAGTAACTTCGTTCAGTTCAAACTCATGTATCTGTAATAGCCTGATCAAAAGAATAATGAATTGAGTGGAAAGCATTTTAAATAATGATAGAGTTTGGAAGTTTGTTGGAAAATGGTAAATTTCATCTACTGTTTGTACAATATAAATTGAAAAAAATTTGTATAGGCAATATGTCAATGTACATCAAAAATATTCATATTTCCTATCCTTTGAGGTGGCAGAGTTAGTTCTAAGAATTCATAATGGGAAAATAAATAATAATGTTCACCATGATTTATGAACAAGGTTTTTCCTTGCAGGACTACTTGTAAAACAAAAAATTGTGCAAAACATATAAATAAGCAACAATATAAATTACTTCAATGAATTATTTTGTCATATAAAAATATTTAATATTATATATTTATTAATTTACTATTACATATAATTTAATATTATATATTTATTCTGAAATTTTTCACATGTGTTAAAAGTATGTAACTATGTATGTATATTTTCATAAAAGTAACTTTTGAGAACTTCAATTTTTTATTTTCCAGTATTTGCAAAACTTCTATTGGTAATATGCATTTTATTATAAAAATATACATTCTTTGTACACAACAAAAATAGAATTTTTCATTTTTTTCTAAGTAGTTATGTGCAGTCTTCTGAAGTGTACTGAAAAAGTAGCAGATATATACTTGAATCAACATAAAAGCAATTGTACAAATAACTATATCATTTTCATGTACTTTAGAATAGTACCATATATTTTAAAAGCAGTACTCTGTCGGGAAAAATTTGATTACTTAATTTATGATACATAAGTAAGGAAATACATTTCAAAGTTCAAATATAGAAAATCACATTTTTGATAATTGCTTTTGAACAAGACCAAAGTAGTGATTCATACACGTTTTATTAGATGAATAAGACTTTGTGAGAGTTGCAGTTCTACTCAGAGTCAATCCTATAGCACAGAGAAATATAAAATTTAAAGTGCTGTGAAAATAAGGCACTGACATTTTCTGTCACAAAAGAAAAATGTGGAAGTCTTTTGACGTGTTTTACTGAGATAACTATTTCATTGTTGATCAACAGTTGCTAAATTTTTAAAAACATTACATTGTAAAACATTTAAAAATTACTTTCTGGGCTTTGCTTTGAGAAGCCATATAAAGTAATCATTAGGACCTCATTCTAGCACCTACAGTTGACATAACATGTGAAAAAAATCGGAATAAATCTTACAATGTAAGCATATTAGTTTTTAAGTAAAATTGATTTATTTTCCTGTCTCCTAGTTTATAACTCTTAGCACAGGAAGAAAGAATTTCAGTGACTGAATCCTTCATCTTGTGAAAAAGACAAGTTAGCAATAGATTAAATGCAGAACTAATGAATTCAGTTCTATAGTGGTTTCTGTATTCGTGATTGGATTCCAAGTCTACTGAACGTGGAGATATGACAACAAAGTAAGAAACTCAATGGAATGACAAGCCACAATGTCTTAATTTAATAACCAGGACACAGATCCACAGAGTTTAACAAAGTAAATAACACTACGTTTTGAGAAAAAGGACGTTTAAGAGTGAAAGTTTAGCTCCTGCATCTGTAGTGTTGTTTCCTTAAGCAAGGTCAGCTGATGTTATTTAACCTTGGTAAGTTTGTCAGTATTTCTTAGTCTCGATTTTCACACTTATAAAATAAGATAATGGAACCAAACTACCTGTGCATCATCAATAATCAGTAGTTTCACCTTTAGAAATTATTTTAGAAGAAAAACAGAAAAAACGAATTCATATATATATATATATATATATATACACACACACACACATATTCTCAAAATAGTAATTTTATAATCAATTATTAAAACACCTTTTATACTTACTGTGATTATTAAATGAACTGAAGGATAAATATATATTAAATTCATATTTTTCATAAATTGTATTCTTATTTTTTTTGCAAATACGAAAACATCTGATAATATGGTTTAGGAAAAAATGAATAATTAATGTCCCCATCTGTAATCGGAATGATTTTTTTTTTAATGTCAGAAAATGTAACGGTATAAGGAATGATTTTGTGATGTGTACATCTAACTTCTTTTATTCGAGAGAATCTTGTTTCAGCAAGTATAAGAATGAACATTTACTGATGCAATTGAAACCTTTCTTGGCATAGCCTGGAAGTGAAACCATAGCCCTGAGCAAATATTATCAATTCTCATCATTGTCTTGAGTGTCCTTTAATGATGGCTCCTGAGATCATCTGTTATGAGAGTCAAAGCAATTGAAGAAGTTCACTTGAGCACAAACACATACAGTAGAACCTTTCTGAGAAGAATTTATGCCTAAGAAATGTTCCCCAAAGGCATTAAGATGTTTAGATGAGGCATAAATTTCCATTCATGTTTTTAATGCCTACTGAGAAATTCACTGCTGTAATTGAATAGTAAGCCTTTTGAATGGGATATGTGTATTTCTAGAGAGTTTTATTTCTCTAAAATAATGTTATCATAAAATAATTATGTTAAGATTTTTTGGAAGCTCATTATAGGTTTATTTTCAATAGAGCTGTGTGTCTGTGCTTCGCAGGTTTGTAGCGGATCTCTTCATTTAGGCGGTGAAGCTTTCATGTTTTCTCGTTGCTCTTCAGAGCACCATCACACTTTTTTTCTTAGAATGCAGAGATTAGCTATTCGAACAGGAGAGATTAGAAATATTTTACAGTCTATCTAAGAAGGCAAATTCTAAATGTAAATGTTCTAAAGTAACCGGTGCTTTGAAAGGAAAGACAAAAAGTCAGAAGAGAGTTCAATGGGTAGGCCAGGAGGGTGTTAGCTGAAAACCGGTTCTAGTTTACTTAAATTCTATTCATTGAAATCAACTCAAATATTTTCTTTCTGATCTTTACATAATGATCTCAGTACCTTGAAAAACAAACAAGGCTGAATGTGTGACTTTGGATGGTTGTGCTTAGTACTTTTCTTTTGAAACAGCCAGCAGTTTTCTTCAGTCTGGCCTATTTCTATCAAGAACAGATAGTTCAGTTTAACTCTTCCACTCAGCAGTTCCCCATTCTATAATTAACATTCCTTTAGTGAAATGGCTTTAATTTTTCTTTTGAAATTGCTTCAAATTGATTGGGCTTCTTTCCTTCTCTCTACATATGTTAATGGGTCAAATAAAATAAGAGTAGAACTGTTTACAGGTTTAATGGTCTGTCTGGAATATTCTCACTCTTTCTGTCTCTCTTGCACACACACACACCCTGAATTGAACAAACCCCTACTCCACTGAATTTCACTAGGACTGCACTATATTTGCAGTTGCTCAGGAAATCATATGAAGTTCTCTCCACCTACCTAAGGATGTTTTCACACTCCAGAAAAAAAATAATACTTTTAAGAACCCCAAGCCTTTCCTTAGTCTTGGAAGTTTCCCCATCACCAGTTCTTTCTTCGAATTTTTCACTCTTTAGCTTTCTCAAAATGCATACATCCCTGAATATTTGTTTTTAATGCAAATTACTAGTAAGCTTGACCAAGATAATTAAAAGCAAAAGTGGTGAAAACATACCATCTCTGCTTCCACTGGGGATAAAAAAGACTAAACAATAATTTTTACCGTCTTGTAAATTCCAAACACAAAAACAATACACAAAATTTTGGAGAATATTGATGAAACATGTGTTAACTCTGATAAAAGTCGCCAAAACAGTTCTGTGAGACGAAGTGTTCTTTCATTTTCGTCCCACACAGAAGCAGGTAGAACTGGGTTTCTTTAAACTCCCAGTCTGAGGATCTGTTTATTAGGAAAAACCTGGGAGCATCGTGCTGGCCCGGTCTCTGACCCTGGCAAGTAGCTGTGGAAGAGGACCTGCTGTCTATGTGCAGATAACAGCCGCGCAGAGCTTCAGAGACCAAGGTTACGACCCCGCTCTCGATATGCAACTGGTTATTTACTTGTTCGCGTTTAAAATTCATCCGATCTAATGTGGAAACTTCGTGAGTGTGTGCGTGTGCCTGTGTGTGTGTGCGCGTGCACGCTCGCGCGTGTGCGCGTGCCTGCCTGCCAGTGGGTTAGGAGCACTCTCCAATTCGGGTTTTTTTCTCTGCCCCCTTCCTCCTTTTCTGGATCTCAGAGAAAGCTTTTGGGTCTGGAATCAAAGACGTAAGCATGCATTGTGTTTTCATCCTGAAGACTTCAATAGCATTCAGTCAATATTATCCGAGAAACCCAACTGTCACTGACCAAACTGACAAAAATTCTATACCAAGTTTTCAAAAGAAAAGTATGTGCGTGAATTATATATCTTGCAACAAATATTCCATACCCAATTATGATATTATGTAATATATATGTTCCGAATAGCCACTTTCGACATGCCAAAAAAAGGCTTCAAAGACATCAAATGGCATAAAACGCTGTACCGCAGAGAAAGCAGAAATGCATTTAAAGCACCGATGAAAATGGCGTGCGGTATAATTACCTCAAATTGCTGTTCGCTTGACACCCTGACACTAATTTTATTCAAACCACTGGGAAATAAATGTTTTAAAAGCACTGCTTTCCCTAATGCCTGAGCTAGCGGGGGGCTCTGAGGTCGTTAAGGAAAGGAAAGGGTAAAGTTTCCAGCCCTCGAGAAGAATTAAATAACCCATTTAAAATAAGCGTCTATGTAGATCGACAGCCTCTAATGCCCACATTTTTTAACGCTTGCCCTGTATGTGGATTGATTTTTTTTTTTCCTTCAGCATTCCCTCACCAGATGGATTTTTGCTACTGCGGATCAGCAGAGGGTGTCAGATCTCTCAGAGTGCACCAGGCTGGAACGAGCCGAGCTTCTTAGCAACCCCCCCCCATTCTCGCGCTCTCTCCCTCGCTTAGACAACCCCCTCCACACGTAATTCCGAAAGAGCAGAAGAAAGAGAAGGAGAACACGAGAAGAAGAGCTAGTAAGCGAGAGCGGCGGCACAGAGAAGAGGCTGAAGAGACGGAAAGGAAGAGGACGGACAGCCACAAAATGCAGCGGTTGCGGAAATTTTCCAGCGCCATTGGTTGGGCAGAGTGAGTCCTTCGGTCGGGCGTGATTTCAGCACCGGGGGCCCTGGACAGCACCTCGGGGGGACTTCGGGGCAGCCCGCAACATCAGCGAGAACTCCACCGGCAGCCTCAACCACAGAAGCCGCCGAAAACCCTGCTTTGTATCAGAGAGGCAAGGTCAGTCCGACGCACAGCCATGCACGGGCAGTGCGCCTGTACTAGGCTGAAAACCTGCTTGTTTCTCTAACGTCCACTTGCCTGTCATTACTAGCTTTGTTTCCTTTCTGATTAGTGTGGAGCACTAGACAAGATTTTGTAAGGGTGTGTTTTTTTAATTTATATGTATCTATTTAACTTCTTTGGGTTATTTTTAAAGGTTTGAGGGGGAGTAGCTTGGGTTTTTTTCTACTTTTTTTTTTTTTTTTTTTTTGCTTGCCTTGCACTACGTGCTTGGATAGTTTGTGGGTATAATTATTGACTGGCGTCTGGGCTATCGCAGTGCGGGGGGGTTAAGGAGGAAGGAATCCACCCCCACCCCCCCAAAACCCTTTTCTTTTCCTTCCCTGGGTTCGGACATTGGAGCACTAAATGAACTTGAATTGTGTCTGTGGCGAGCAGGATGGTTGCTGTTACTTTGTGATGAGATCGGGGATGAATTGCTCGCTTTAAAAATGCTGCTTTGGATTCTGTTGCTGGAGACGTCTCTTTGTTTTGCCGCTGGAAACGTTACAGGGGACGTTTGCAAAGAGAAGATCTGTTCCTGCAATGAGATAGAAGGGGACCTACACGTAGACTGTGAAAAAAAGGGCTTTACAAGTCTGCAGCGTTTCACCGCCCCGACTTCCCAGTTTTACCATTTATTTCTGCACGGCAATTCCCTCACTCGACTTTTCCCTAATGAGTTCGCTAACTTTTATAATGCGGTTAGTTTGCATATGGAAAACAATGGCTTGCATGAGATCGTTCCGGGGGCTTTTCTGGGGCTGCAGCTGGTGAAACGGTTGCATATCAACAACAACAAGATCAAGTCTTTTCGAAAGCAGACTTTTTTGGGGCTAGACGATCTGGAATACCTCCAGGCTGATTTCAATTTATTACGGGATATAGACCCAGGGGCCTTCCAGGACTTGAACAAGCTGGAGGTCCTCATTCTAAACGACAATCTCATCAGCACCCTGCCCGCCAATGTGTTCCAGTACGTGCCCATCACCCACCTCGACCTCCGGGGAAACAGGCTGAAAACGTTGCCCTATGAGGAGGTCTTGGAGCAAATCCCTGGCATTGCCGAGATCCTGCTAGAGGATAACCCTTGGGACTGCACCTGTGATCTACTCTCCCTGAAAGAATGGCTGGAAAACATTCCCAAAAATGCCCTGATCGGCAGAGTGGTCTGCGAAGCCCCCACCAGACTGCAGGGCAAAGATCTGAATGAAACCACAGAACAGGACTTGTGTCCTTTGAAAAACCGTGTGGATTCTAGTCTCCCTGCGCCCCCTGCCCAAGAAGAGACCTTCGCTCCTGGCCCCCTGCCAACTCCTTTCAAAATAAATGGGCAGGAGGATCATGTCACGCCAGGGTCTGCTCCAAACGGAGGTACAAAGATCCCAGGCAACTGGCAGATCAAAATCAGACCCACGGCAGCGATAGCGACGGGTAGCGCCAGGAACAAACCCCCAGTCAACGGCTTGCCCTGCCCCGGGGGCTGCAGCTGCGATCACATCCCAGGGTCGGGCTTAAAGATGAACTGCAACAACCGGAACGTGAGCAGTTTGGCTGATTTGAAGCCCAAGCTCTCCAACGTGCAGGAGCTTTTCCTGCGAGATAACAGGATCCATAGCATCCGAAAATCGCACTTTGTGGATTACAAGAACCTCATTTTGTTGGATCTGGGCAACAATAACATCGCCACAGTGGAAAATAACACTTTCAAGAACCTCCTGGACCTCAGGTGGCTGTACATGGACAGCAACTACCTGGACACGCTGTCCCGGGAGAAATTCGCTGGACTGCAGAACCTAGAGTACCTGAACGTGGAGTACAACGCGATCCAGCTCATTCTCCCTGGCACTTTCAATGCCATGCCCAAGCTGAGGATCCTCATCCTCAACAACAACTTGCTGAGGTCCCTGCCTGTGGACGTTTTCGCGGGGGTCTCGCTGTCTAAACTCAGCCTGCACAACAATTACTTCATGTACCTCCCGGTGGCAGGAGTGCTGGACCAGTTAACCTCCATCATCCAGATAGACCTGCACGGGAACCCCTGGGAGTGTTCCTGCACCATTGTGCCTTTCAAGCAATGGGCAGAGCGCCTGGGTTCCGAAGTGCTGATGAGCGACCTCAAGTGCGAGACGCCAGTGAACTTCTTCAGGAAGGATTTCATGCTCCTCTCCAACGACGAGATCTGCCCCCAGCTGTACGCCAGGATCTCGCCCACGTTAACTTCGCACAGTAAAAACAGCACTGGGTTGGCGGAGACCGGGACGCATTCCAACTCTTACCTAGACACCAGCAGGGTGTCCATCTCCGTGTTGGTCCCGGGACTGCTGCTGGTGTTCGTCACCTCCGCCTTCACGGTTGTGGGCATGCTCGTCTTTATCCTGAGGAACCGAAAGCGGTCCAAGAGGAGGGACGCCAACTCCTCAGCGTCCGAAATTAATTCACTACAGACAGTCTGTGACTCTTCCTACTGGCACAATGGGCCTTACAACACAGACGGGGCCCATCGAGTGTACGACTGTGGCTCGCACTCGCTCTCAGACTAAGTCGCCGACCCTGAAAGGGGAGGGGAGCCCGGAGGCGACGCGCCCTCCTCCCCTGCCTCCAGCAGCCCGCGGCTGCGGTAGCGATGACCCAAATCTAAACGCGGCCCGAGTCTTGACGGACATAAGTAAAGAAATAACTGCGAACTCGCTCAACCGAGAGGGGCTGACCCCTTCGCTGTCTCCTTAAACAAAGAGCAGACTGTGGCAGCTGGGAGAGCGCAACTTACTCGCGCGTGGCTCTGAGCTCCTTTTGACTGAAAGCCCAGCATGGGCCGGGCCAGAAGAATTCACAGCGCTCTCACCTTGGGCGGAAAGACCTGTGGGTTTGGCCCCTGCGATTCTATACATATATACATATATCCACATCTATATAGAGAGATAGATATCTATTTTTCCCCTGTGGAGAGCCGGGTGATGGCTCCCTGTCGGCTACGCAGGGATGGGCAGTTGCACGAAGGCATGAATGTATTGTACATAAGTAACTTTGACTTCTGACAACAAAACAGAAACAAAAAGTGCTGCATGGCTCGCATGGAACCCACGCGCTCCAGGGACTCTGTCCGCCCCTCCCCCTCCGCGACTGGAGATGGCCCCTCCTCCACGCCCTCTTACCTGATAAGTCCCACCGTAGAAAACTTTCTATAAGCAAGATGCAGTATAATCAGAAAGTGCCATTTCGCCATTATTTGTGATTGGTAGGCAGTTCAGAGCGTATGTTTACTGTGAAAACAAAATGTAAAGGTTTTATTTAAGACATTTGCATGGCCAGTCATCAGTCCATTTTATGAGTTCACAATGTATTTTGTTAAGGGAAGTTTTTAGGGGTTGCTTTTGGTTCTTTTATTTTAATGGTGATGTTTTATTTTATTTTATTTTTTGAGGGGGACTATTTTTCTATACATATCCAATAATGCCTTCCATCTGAATGTAAAATAAGTACCCATGATTTCTATTATAGCACCAGTGTAATTATTTAAAAAAAAGATTTTGAGGCAGTTAAGCATGACCAATTAATGTCATTCTAGTGCTTAGGCTGCGATCTTCTGGTAGCAATTCTGTGCTGGTATAAATCTTACTTATACAGTAGGAAAAAAGAACCGAGAAAGCACGTGAAACTTACTAATTCTATTCGAGGATTTTATAATGGCATATTTTTTCAGTATTAAAGTGAAAATGTTTTCAAATCTGGGTCCTTACATTTTTCCAGCTTCATTTTTGCAACTGGTGAATGGGCTGTGCTGTGAAAGGGATGGGGGAGGGAAGAGGGATGGCTGGGGGGGGTCTCTTCTGGCGCTACCCTAAGGTTCTTTCTCTCTAAGCGCCTTAGCCTTTTGCCTTTTGCAAAGCTCCTCTCCCCTCAGTCCCTCACCCCTGCTTAGGCTTCACAGGCTTTCCCCAGTGCTTAAAGTAAGGTCTTCCCCCACCACACTCCCCTCCTTTCTCCCACTCTCCTAATGCGGCAGTGAATTCCTTTTATTAATACTGGAAATCCCTCACTGCTGCCCATGTTGGTGCTGCCCACACTGCAGATATATTAAGGATGTTAGAAGAGATTTGATTTAATTGACTCTGCCTGGATCGGTCTCATTAAACAGAGTGGAGATTTCACTGGTCAGCACTCCCCGATGAAAGACAACCCTAATGACAGGCATTTGAGATGCTGCTGGCATTTTGAATTCAACATCTGCTGAAAACAGTAAAACTAATTAGTGCCCACCCACCCTCTCCCCGCCCCAGCAACTGCATATTGAAATTTGCTGAAGTACTTATCTTTATGGAAATCAATCATTAACCTAAAGAAGTGTTTCTCTCCCATCATCCGGATTTCTGGTTGTGTCCCAGTAATTAACAAGAAAAGCATTGAATTATTTGAGTTTTATGAACCAATGTAATACTGCCCTCAATCATAATCCTCTGAGATTTCTAAGCAAGTCTATTTTTACCAGCAGTTAGGCTATGAAATCACATGTGTGGAAGGGATCTGCATTTTACCAAATAGCCACCCTTGAGAAGTATGTCAAAAGGCTGAAGGACACACACACACACACACACATACACACACACACACACACACACACACACACACACACTGGGATTATAAAAGAGATGATGAAAGCCCCTGGAGCAGTCTTTAGATTTCTCATCTAGAACTCATATTTTAAAAGGAATAATTTCCCAGAACATTGATGTTCTGCAGTATGTATTATTTATTTTAAGACTTTTAAAATAAAATCTTTATTATAAACCATGACAATTTCTAAAGCCATTCATCATTTTCTCTTTTGATTATTTTGTTATGGACTGCATTCCATGATGGTACAACTGTGGCCTAGTCTGCTGTAATAAGTATTATCAGCTGTTTTTATTTACATTTTATATGAAGTGTCTTAATACTTATTGAAATAACAATTGGGTGTCTTGTAGATGGAAAAATTGCAGAAGCGAGAGAGTCATATATTCAACAATATTATATCCTTAGGAAAAAGAAAAGATGGCAAATATAGAGACAAGTCTTTGTTGGAAGGTGACTTTGGTGAGGGATATCTAGTGAGGTACGGTAGTTAATTTTCAAATGTGATACATGGTTGATTTACAATATGAAACTAGAACCTCTCGTAGAAGATTTGCACAGAGGGAATAACTTTCTTCATCCAGTTAGAAAAAATAACTCTCCAAAAAACAAGGTTAAAGGGGTAAAATTATTTTTAAGATGGAAGCTTCAATGGTGTTTGAATAACTATTGTATGCCAGGCATGTACTGAGCAGTTTATATAATTATTTAATTTAACCTTTAAAACCACAGAGTAACTTAGTAATATACTGCTATTCCATTGTACAGATGAGAAAACTGAGGTTAAAGGAGAAGCGCAATAATTCACATCTTACATGATAAAGAGGGAAGTGGCATTTAAACCTAATCTTTTCATAATTCAAAACATTTTTACCTGGAGTGAATATATATCAATATCTAAAAGCTATTTTGAAAGAAAATATCAAAGTTAGAAAAATACTACTCTATGTACCAAATTAGGAAGCTTGGTTGTACCTTCCCAGTCAAGTAAAAGTTGGTGGTTCTTTATCATTCCAACAGGTCTTACACAAAAGAAACTTGTTAGGGGGCTGGGGATATAGCTCAGTGGCACAAGCACCTGCCTGCAAACATAGGGTCCTGAGTTCAATCCCTGGTATCACCCCCCCAAAAATAAACAAACAACCTTTTACTTAGTTCAGTGATGCTAACTTTAGAGTGAGTGTAAAATGAAACAGGAAAATTGATGAGTATGCTATTTGAAATCATTAAAATCGTTCTTCTGCTGCGTTCAAATCATTGTCTCCCAATTTTATATATATATATATATATATATATATATATATTTACATATAAATTAAATATGTATATGGCCCTTGTTTTATATATACTAAAACAAGGGCCATCAGACTATTTTAATACATAATAATAAATGTTAAAAATACATGTTCAAATTATGTTCAATGATTTCATTTAAAAAGCATGTGTTATTTAGACCTCCACTGTCTCATTCATTTTGATAAACCATCTCACCATCTCTGTCACACATACACAATAGATATGTTTTAATAACTTTTATATAAAAATTTGGTGTACAGTACAATAACGGATGTGATCTCACTACATACAATCATCCAGAAATTCTTAGCATCATTTGTTTTCATACTACCTTTATATAAAATGCACTGTAATTGTCATGTGCTTTAGTTGAGATATTTTGTTAAATTCTTCTGGATTCATCAAAATGTGATAAAGGGAATTTAGGTGCACATAATGGAGAAGTTGTAGAGAAAAGAACAAGAATCTTTAAAGAAAGCAGTAGTTTAAGTGGATACTGATATAATTAAGAGCAGTCTAGAACCTATGTTGTTGATATAAAGTGTGTTATGTAATTGTCAAAACCAGGACTCATTGATTTAACATGAATACAGCAAGAACCTTCTGAAATTTATTTATATTTGGTGTCAATAACATTATCAGACATTTTAATGAGGGTTAACATTATATTGGTGACTTCAAAGACAGTTTGTTAGTTCAGATTCTTCAGTATCCAGTGAGTGTTCTTTTCTGCGGAGAGTGATGGGGAAATAGGAAGGGTGAGCACAGACGTGTGTGGCTGAGCGGGCAGAGCATGGAACACAGCGGTTGCTAATTCAGCACTCTTCCACTTAATTCATAGCTCTTATTTTATATTTGCATGTTTATTTGAAAAAAATGAAAATATAAAGTGTACCAGATTTAATCTGAACATGTATTGGTTTATTATTACTTTTATTAAATCTTCAAAATGCAATTATTGTATTTAAATGGTAGATAATATCAACTGAGTTAAGTAAAACACACTCATTTTAAAAGTGACATCATTTGCTATAATGCATTCCAGAACTAAAAAGAAGCAGGCTAAGTTGCATAATTTTCTATAATTCCATGACACTTGCTTTCATGTACAGTGTTGCTGCAAAGTTATTTGCAGATATTACGTACAGGATGTGAAGAACTTTCTCTTGTTGAAATACCATTTACTAATTCCATGAAAGTATATGCTACAAACATTGAAATTCTGAAATGTAAACTTGTATTGACTCTGCAATCACCTATGAAAATCTGAACTGCTTTCAGAAAAAAATTAAAAAATTAACTGTCAACACATTATATGTCTAAGAACTATAATTTTAAAATAAAACAGGTCACTAAGAAATCATTTTAGATGTTCTTTAAAGCCCAGTGTGACCCTTTACCTCAATTTTCTGGCAATTTGGGGTCATTGTAGACCTTAATTGTTCAATTATTTAGTCATTTTCCACTTACTTTCTAAGTACATACTATATTACACTCTTGAAATATCATTATATTTCCCACTTGAACACTACTTAGAGCTTATTGGAGAACAATGTAGTAGTTAAAAGAATTTTGAGTGCCTTGGACGTATATATTCCATTAGCCACATTAACTGGCAAGTACTTCATAAAGCAGTACAGTTGTTTTTTGCCATCTGGGAGGTTTGGCTCCAGGATCTCCTCACAAAAAATAATCCTATACATGCTCAAGTCCCTTATAAAAAATATTATAGGATTTGCATATAATCTGGGCATATCCTCTCATTCAGTAATAGCTATGTTATTTTTGATGCCAAATGCAATATAACTGCTATGTAAATAGCTGTCATATGTATTATTTAGGAAATCATGGCAAGGAACAAAGGTCTGCGTATGTTGAGTAGAGATGCACTTGTTTTTGATACTGGCTCTGTGGATAGATAGATAGATAGATAGATAGATAGATAGATAATTCATAGATACATAGATAGATACCTGGCCTTGAACTCCTGGCCTCTAGTTACCCCCTTGCCTTGACCTCCCAATAGCTGTGACATTAGACCTTCACTAGCAGGGCTGGACAGATGCAAGTTTTGAAAAATTATTATCAGTCCAAGACTGGTTGGATTTGGCAGTGTGAAACCTGTATATTCCTATGGTCAATAGTATTTTAGAGAAAGTTTTTTGGGAAAAGGAAATTAGGCAGTTTTAAGCAATCTCAAAGAATCTATGACCTGTGCAAATGAGATATATGTGTAATCCTGTTCATAGAAGAATAGCTCATCATTGACAGTGCTTACAGAACGCTGATAGAACACTGTGTTTCTTTCAATTAATTTTGGTTTATGACCATTTGGAGAAGCAAAAATTTATCAGCAATTATGCAAAAAGGTAAAAATCTTTAAAAGTGTTTTAAACGCAAGAAGTACTTTATTTTTTATTTATTTATTTTTTTTTGCAAGAAGTACTTTAATTTGCGGACATTCTTCATGTTTTTAAATTAAGGTATAACCTAATGTCTTCTAACTTGTCTTTTTGACTAATCATTCCAAAAAGAAACAAACTAGCTTTTATTTTAATAGATGAATGACTGATAATTTTTTAATTCTGGTATTTGAGAAATCAAACATTAGAAAAAATATTAATAAACTAATTTTTGATATTATAAGTTTAGAAATAATTGTCAGTGGACATACCTTTGTGTAATTTCTTTGCTTAAAGTATATCACAGAAGTTTAATATAATACATGTACTTTTATAAATTTATTAAAAAGCTAAAATTTCCCTCACTGTTTTCTGTTCAGCCAAACTTAATATTTAATTACTTACTAACATTCACATGCTCCTGTCTGAAGGTTTAATCAAAGAGTAGTAAGCAGTGCCATGCATTCACTGACTCCTGTTTTATTTCCTTTGCCTGTAACTCCATTTCTTTTCTTGGCAGAAAAACACAGGAAGGAAATATGCTTGGCTGCAGTATATCGATAGAAAATGTCAATATATAGTGAGAAATGGAAGTGCCTCAAATACAAATGATAAATAACCACTTTTTAGCATTATCCAAGAAGTAGTTGCTGTCTCTCAGAAAAAGGGAAAACGTGAAAAAGGGCTACTATTACCATAAACAATAAAGGCTCTGTCTTGATTCTGTGACATTTATTGTGCTCTTTTCCTTTTTACATTGATATCCTGTTTCTCACTGCCAAGACATTTATGAAATGAGAAAAGAAGGCACATTTTTATGGTAGTAATGAGACTTGAGTAATGCTAAGTGAGCACACACAGAATTTATTGCTGATTCCATAAAATCACAGGATTACAAACTAATGAATTAATTACTTACGTGTCACATATTGTCCATGTATTTTTATTTATGAATAACTGACATATGATTATAACAATCCTGCATGATTAAATGATTGTATCTAATTTGGGGCGTGGGCAAGAGGAATGAAATAATGCCCTGTATTACTCATACAATAGCACGTGCTGATGTCTGGCCAGTCAGATAAATTTTGTAGCTAATTTGTTTCAAAAGTGAATCTACATAACTTTACTTCACTGGTTGTATTTCTCATTATTACATTGTATGGTACAAGTGATTGAGCATGACTTTGTCATCAGTCAGTCAGAAATTAATGAATTTTCTCTAGTTATTAGATAATAGCTATAAATTGGTTTAACTAGTTATATCAGATTACTCCAAAGAGACTGAAATTACCGAAGGAAAGTGTTTACTGCTTTAATCTCTGTCTTTCCCGAATGATTAAATGTTCTCTGATGCCCCAAAACATGTTAATGAGAAAGGTAACCCTTAATTTCTTAATCAGAAATGTTAACTTTTTCATGTTTCAGAAGAACTTTGGATATTTGTCTGTTTCACCATAACTGTGAGCTATCCAACCAGCAGGTTTCTACTTCCCAGGGGTATTTCCCAAAGACAGACATTGCTACAGATCAAGTGGGTTATTCGAGGAAGGTGTCGCATCCCACAGTTTAATGGGATGAGGAATGATGTTTTTTTTTTTTTTTTTTTTTTTTTTTTTTTTTTTTTTTTTTTTTTTTCTGGTACCAGGGATCGAACTCAGGACCTTGCGCTTGCCAGGCAAGCGCTTATTCCACTGAGCTATACCCCCAGCCCCTGGGATGAGGAATGAGATGTGAAGGCAAGAAACCAACAGTTATAAACAGCAATAACCCCTAAGAATTAATTTACTGGGGATGTCACAGAACTGTTGTCACTCAAGATTTATCACAAAAATCACAAAGATAATCAGATTGGAGAACCTCTGGACGTTAATTAATTCCATGAATTACATGGAAACAGAATTTCTTTTATAAATGCAGGTTTTAAAAAATCCTAAATATTTTGAACTCGCATGATATTATTTTAGATTTCACTTTGTGTTCATGTTGTCTTTTAGACCATGACTGAGAAATATTTTCATTATGATCTTTTTAATAAAATGAGTTCTTCAGAATTAATGTGAGTGGTGTAGGTACCACATTGCTCAAGGTGTTTTAGGAAAGCAACATAAAGTCACTGTCAGGGAAGTACAGGTCGATTATGCCAAATTTAGAAACAAATACAAAAATAAATGAAAGAAAAAGTGAAATGATCACAAATTTCCCGTGGTGGAGTCAGCAGCTATTTGTTGACCCCTTCCTTACTAGATGTCATGCAGAAGCTCTAAAGCTACACAGAAGAGAGTAGGTTTCTGCTCATCTGAATTTATTCTGTGGAGGGTTACAGTTCGTAAAACTAAAAAATATGTAGGGCAGAACATAATTGAGTTATGAAGAGTCATACACAAAATAAAATGGGGAGGGTTGTGAGGATCCTGTCTAACGTTGGTCGGGGAGGTTCTTTCTGAGATGATAACTGAAATGAGCAAGACACTTTAAAGATATGTACACTAGAAAATTTAGAATGAGAGAGATATTAGGAAATACATCATCAAGTTGAAAATGTCCTAATTTATAAATGATCTGTGTTGTGTACAGATGAGAAAGAAGTTCACGATGATTAGCAAACACAAGTGTACAAAACGGGGGAAATACAGAAACTAGACAGCCTTGGGTGAAAGTGTATAAAGGGACTGAAATGTTATTTCAAGTATGAGAAAAGTTTTAAGTCACAAATGACATAGGTTTAAGGAGTACAGGTTTAATCCTTCTGGCTTATTTAGTAGGAATTCGTCATAAAAGGTAAAAACAAAAGTCAGAGACTTACTGTCGTAATTTGGAAAAGACAATGGTGTTTTGGACAATATTTGTAGTAATGGAGACAGACAAAACTGGTGAGCTGAGAATGATGTTGATGTGAGGACAAAGGAAAGGAAAGAACAGTTTTGTGGGGTTTTTTCTTTATTATCTGACTGGGTGGTGCCTTTTACTGAGAAGCTTGGAAAAAGCAGACTGTATTTGAGATACAAAATTATATGTTCTGGGTAGTTTGTGAAAAGGGAAATACAGAGCTCAGGAAGAGTTAAAAGAGCAAAACATAGACATGGAATTCAACATTGTTTTCTGTGATGGTTAGTGATGACTACATTTTCTTTATTCAAAAGTAAAACTTTGGGTTTTTTAAACTCATATATATTACCTTTAATGCAGATGTATTGAAAGTAGAGCATAAACTTGATTTTAGGTGCAACTAATGTAGAAACAGGCATGAAATATTATGTAATATCTTTACATTTCCCCCACACTAGAAGAGTATATGTAATTATAGTAAATTTTTTTCCTGAAAATCCATTGAAACACATAAAGTACGCGAAAAAGTAAAAAAACACTTCATGTGACATAAAAGTACAATTATGTGTTAAATCAAAATGCTCAAATTTTTAATAAGCTTATTTCTTCATAATTAAACAATTAATTTAATCTATTAAATTCAACAAACAAATTAGAATTTTTTTGAAGAGGAAAGATTTGAGGCAAAATTAGATTAACTTTAGAAACTAGTAGTAACACAACAGTGAAGATAGAACCATATTTCTCTGGAAGGTATAGTTAAGACTGGCTCTTTTTTGGGAGACTTTTATTTTGTCTTTGCTTGATTGAAAAGTTTGTGGTCTGAAACTCTGTTCAAAACCATAATTTATTTTGATATTCAGCTAAAACTTTGAGAAAATGTCACAAATTTTAAAAGTTTGTATTTTCTTCTTAGAACCATGTACCCACACTTGCTATTTATTATTTACATTATCCAGGTTCTCTGTCCCTAATGACCTAAGGATGATTGAACTTCATTGTCTATGTAAATGGGGATTATTTTTATTTCAGTAGAGCTGTAATGCAAATATTAGTTTCAGACTTTCTACAAGGATAAATCTCCCTCTGATTAAGATGGTCTGTAGCTTCATTCATTGCTGCATAGGCCCAAGGCCATGTTGCAGATATCTCTCTTGTTTTTAAAAAGAAATTTACAATCTGCATGAGAGCGTCGTTTGGTATCTTCTTGTACAGCCTCGTGTTCCTGCAGAGTTCAAAGCTCCAACATATTTAAGCTCTGAGTTCCAATGGACCAGAATCTAATTATCTAAAAGGAGACTTTTGGACTAGAATCAAATTGTTAAGAATCTTTTTATTTTTTCTGTAAAGAGCCAGGTTAAAACTACTTTAGGCTTTATGAGCTAAGATTCAATATCTAGGATGTGTGTAGGTATAATACACAAATGAGTATAGATAGTTGAAAAAATAGAAAACAAATTTCCTAACATTTTTATTGATAATATTTAAAATGCTAATAAGGGTAGACAAATTTTGAAGTTATTATTTTGCAGCTTTTACGTGTATTATTTAAAATTACCTTCAATTAATCCAGTGCTTAAAAATATTAAATGCATTCTTAGCTCATAAGAAGCATAAAATGAGGCAGAATTGTTCTGGTCTGTAGGAGAAGTTTGCAATGTCTGCACTGGATTAACTTTGAGGCGTCATAATAAAGCCCCAAATAGGCTTTATTATGTGTTTATTAAAATACCTTTAAAATATTTCATAAATGATATACAATCTCAAAATTAAATAAGATATTCTTACAAGTTCTTTCCCATTAACTATGCAACTTAAAGAAATCACTAATGTATTTAACCAAATGATGATAAAGTATGTTCAACATTCCACACAAGTAGGTTGGAAACAAAAGTGAAAGATTTGTAAGATCTGAAGAGAATCAGTGTATGTGTCCATCTGCAAATGCCTGGGTAACGACAACGTGGTACATGCATGCAATGGAGCACTACTCTGTCATACAGAAAAATAAACGTGAGTCATTGATAGGAAAATGGATACAGCTTGAGCTACAATGTTAAGATGGATACATTAGACATGCAAGTTTAAATGTCACCTGATATGTACAAGTTATATCTGGCAGATACATTTTTTAAGTCTTCAGTTTTCAGTTAAAGATCTGAGAATTAGAAAGCATTTGCCTAAAAATACATTGCTTAGTGGCAAAGTCAAAATTCAGAGTCAGACCACAGGGAATTAGAAACAAATACATTTTAACTCCACGACTCTATAGCTGGTAAAATGTTATCAGTGTTTATACACCTAAAATTTCTCTGAGATTTTTGTGATATCCATGTTGTTTCTTTCTAGGAACTATAGACACTTGTACATAATGTTATCTTTTCTTCCATTTCCCATATCTATCTTTAAATAAATTCAAAATTGCTTCAAATTTGATAAAACTAAATTCACTCATTCCCCTCACAATACACTTGCTACTTGGTGGACCGTGGTTAACACTCTGAGCTTTTAGTTTTCTTCTATACTTCTTTCAGGTAAGATTTGTTGGAAAATATTTTCATGGTACTGAATTTTAGCTACTCTACAATAGGAAAAGAAATGAAACTTCAAATTGTATAGCTTCAATGAGCAACAAAATGTTTTACTACAAAAATTTTTTGGCAAGAGACATTTTAAAAAAATGGTACTATGAGAACCTAAATCAATGCATTTGTATGCTAGCATTTCAGTAGAGGTTTTTGGTAGGGAAAGTGTTTCCTAGTGCTTCATATTATATACAAGTAGATATAGCACAGAACAAATTTACTTCCAGAAAAATGTGGAAAGGATTTTAAAATTTATGTTATTCAAAATTTGCCTTTTTTGAAATTGTATATATTTTTGATAACATAACTATATGCTTATGGATATACATGATGTTTTATGATTCAAGTCCGTTATAGTAAGATTATATCAAGGTAATTTACATATCCATCTCTACATCTTAAATTGTATTTGTGTGGAGGAAGTGTTAGAAAATTCACAATCATCCTAGAAAATGAAAAGGAACAATTTTGCTTTTTTTTCCCACCTCCAAGTTGGTTTATAGAGTTGCGAGTTGAAGAGCAATTCAAACTTATTTGATAAAACAATTTTTTTCTCCACCTGAATCAATTATAAAATTGGATCAGAAAGTTTGACTGACCATTTATCTACTAAAGTCTTCAGTTTTCCTTGGCATAGGACCCAATACGTGGGTGTATTTAGAATGTTATTACTACAATAGTACCAGTAGCTTATGCTCTTTGCAAGCCAGCAGAATGTAAAGAGTCATCAGAACACTTTGCTTCCCACAGTTAAGCTTTAACGTACCCTATAGTTACTCAGTTGCTCATAGAACTGTGGTTCAGGATTCAGAAGTTTTAAGAGGTACTAAAAACTGTGGCATCAAAAATAATTTCTTCACTTCAAAGCTTGGAGGACTGCATTTAGCAGTTTAACTAATTGTTTTTACAACAGGACTTCACATATTTCAAAAATATTTTGAATCTATGCAAATGGATATTTCTAACACTTAATTGCCTTCACACACAATGACTACCCTGTCTTCTACAGTACCTTTGTTTATTTGCTTTTCCAGAACACTTAATTAAAATTACAGTCAAGAAAAAGTAAGTGTTACCATAACAATAAAACTCAAACTTTAGAAAATTGAATTGCAGTGGTCTAGAAATAGGATGGATTATATATATCTAAATTGTATAACTGAACATAATCAAAAATTTAAAAGAAATAGTAGGCTTGATGGCAATTACATTTCAGAAAAATAGTAATCCAAAGGGAAAGTTAGTAATAAATAAAAGCCATTCCTTCCATTATTTTTAAAATAGCTTTCAGGCATTCCTAGGTCCATTGTGTGTCATTTTCCATGAAGATCTTGGCCTTTCTTCAAATGTACCATCTGTTGAGGTACAGAATAACATCACTACTTTATGATCTAGTCATTCAAAATAGCTCTTGTTTTAGGAATTATAGAACATTCTGTGAAAGTCTTTATTCATTTAGTCATAGAAGATTCATCCATTTAGCCCAGGTTCATGACACTACTAACTATTCCCAACAGTGTACATTTAGAAAAGAGTAAAATTTAAAGTTGTTTCAGGCCCACTTATTTTTATTGACTTACCATGGACTTCATAAGTCTGACAAACAAAACGTTGGGATTAATAAAGTGACAGCAGACAGCTGATGAATATGCAGTTTCTTAAACTGGATGAGTTTCTTATTCAACCTCCTAAACATGTTTATTTTCTTTAATTTAGTGTGTTAAAAAGCTGATTGATTTTCTATCTGAACTTATCACAGAGGACCAAACTTAATGAACAAAAGGTCAATTTATTCTTACTTATTACTGTTATGTTAAATCGGTAAGCAAATTCCACATGTTAGAGAATTTACCTTCTATCCCCCTTTAAAATAATGTACTCTTATGTTCACAGTGATAAATAGGTAATTTTGATGCCAAAGATTTTAGGACAGTTTAGATTCAACTTGCATTTCCAGTTTCCCCTCAGCAGGTATGTTATGTATCGCTATCCTCCCTGCATATTTGGAGAAGCTTAGGTGATTAAAGTTAGGTAAGTTAGAGTCTATAAAATTATTTGCCTTCATGCTTTGAAATATGGTTACAGACTGACAGTGCAGTGATCTTTATATTCAGCAATATTTTAGACTTTATCCTAAAATTATTTTACAAGACACAAACCATAAAGTTTGTTAATAAATACTTCTATTTCTAGGTCTATTAAAATGATAAAGTTTGTCAGGCATCAAAGATCTTTTGTCTTTTTGAAACAGTAATCGTAACATATCTGATATGTAAGCATAGAAAGATATTTATATGAAATTAAATTGTATGTGTAGGAAACAATTCATAGTGCTATAATTCACCAAAGACTTGTGAGTACAAAAATATTTTATTAAAAAATACTAAAGTCTTTCTAGAAATATTTTCTTTAGACACGCAACATAGTCACTATAGCCTAAGAATACAGGTAGGAGTAGAACCTTGTTCACAAAGGACAGAGTGACAACAAACATCACTGAACACATGCAGAAAAGAAAAAAAAGGAAAACACTGTCTTACTCCTTTAAATGTGCGAGTCTAATTGATGTATGAGATGGGAAATACTGTGTTTGCATACTTTGCAGAATTAATGAAGCAAGACCTTATTACAGATTTACTAAACTTCTTACAAATTAGGACTGAGACAATGTTCTACCTATTTGAAATTTACTAAATTCACTTTGTACAGAGCTGAAATATGGGTCAAATATATTCTCAAATAATATTTCAGTTTCCAAAATGCTTTTAACACTTAAACTTTATTACAAACGTTTACTAGAATCTATCATTTTCTATTACATGCCATCAAATTTTATTTCAATGACCTTAGGCCAAATGATATTATTTAATATTAATTTATTTTTCTTGTTTGTATTTTATACTTCTTACAATCTTTTGTGTATTTTAAAATAATAATTTTCTTATGATAGATAATTATGTGTGTCTTTAAAATATTTCAAAGGTTATTTAAAACAAGTTCTTCTCAATCCTTAA
Organism: Dinomys branickii; assembly: GCA_004027595.1. Lineage (NCBI taxonomy): Eukaryota > Metazoa > Chordata > Mammalia > Rodentia > Dinomyidae > Dinomys > Dinomys branickii. Next base: position 44,780 of record PVLD010002871.1, read on the forward strand.
AACCCTGTAACTTTGGCTGTTTTCTTTATAAAGCAATTAGCTTGTATCAGAAAATTTAATTTCCTTATCTAAGTTTACAAAAAATTATGTTTTTCAAGTTAAAAAATAAGCAGCTGTAATATTATGAACTTTAATACTATTATACTAGAATCTTAAATTTTTGTGGCTTCTTACTGGTATACTGCTTTATTTTTATTAACATTTTGATGGACTCACATCAACAATAAGGAATAATATTGGGCGTGTTCCCCATGATGCCTGATGCCTGAGCAGAGAACGGATTTCCTTTCTTTCTTTCTCCCTTTCTTTCTCCCTTTCTTTCTTTCTTCGATCTCTCCCTTTCTCTTGCCTTCTTTCCTTCTATATAAAAATGTTCTATGACTCACAACTTCCTTAATAATTCAACAGAAGATTTAGTACAGTTTACTAAAATTTATTAATCTATGTTCAATGATATTAACATTTGTAAGTATACTGATAGAATATTCCAACCTTAAAGTTTAGAAAATGGAAGAAGTCAAGTTTCAGGAGGAACCTACCCACTATTTGTATGTTACTGCTCTGGACAAGGGGCGTGTGTGTACTACAATGTGTGTCACAGGAATGAGAAAAGTTGAGAGCAACCAAAAAGTGGAGTTTTCATTGTTTTGGTCTTTGTAAACACACCCTGAATCTTCTACTCCTATTCTATGATACAGCTGTCATCACTTTGAGATTCAATTAAATGTAATTCTGACCCTTGCTGTGCAATATGAGTGCCACTGCAGAGATCACTTCTCCCTTTCTGTACATATGGGAGCAGGGTAAAATGGCAGAAGGAAAACATCCTCCTTTGGGCCCAGTGCACAAACAAAAGGTTGAGTCTATTCTACTTTTTATGAAAAAAAAAATGAATTTGCTATGCAGATTCAACCAAACATTTTGCAAAGGGTAGTATTTGATTCTATGGGATTGTACATGGCTGTGAATCACATTATTTCAGCAGTCTCATGTTATGGTGTGATTATTTTAACATAAAATTTCTTTCTGTAAATATGTTAATGTAAGTGTGACTCTTTTGCAATGGTCATTTATTGAGCCAGCAAAATGTATACTTGTGCTGTATTTCACTTATGGTAAGCAAAGTTTAGTTTTGTGTTATATCTTTTAGTTAAAATATGCACAAATATTTCATGCACTCTCTTATTTATATAATAGTCACAATGAACCACTGTTCTAGAAGATGGTTCGAAAGTACAGTTGTATATATTCTATCATATTAAGAGTAATTTTATAATTAATTGCTGCTCCTCTTTTAGGTTACTCCTAAAACTATGTCCTTTAAAGTTATGTGAAGAGGTGAACAAGACCTATGTGTCTGTACTGTAGCTAATTGTAAACCAGCCTAGAGAATGAAGATATTATTGTCCAAAGGGAGATAGTATCAAATTGAAGGCACTTAATATAGTACTCTAAATTGTGCACAGGGTTAAAATATATCACCCTGAAACATTAGTCAGAAAACCTCCACAGCTAATGGGAACTCTCCATTTGACTAATTATTGGCATTAAGAAAAGAATTTCAAGGTCTATTAGGAAAGAAAATGAAAAACCAAGTGCATATGTGGTTTTGAGTGTATAGTAAAATCTGGCAAGGACATAGGCAAAATGAGATGAATAAAAAGTAGAAAAAGTTATAAAGGGGTCTCATGAAAGTCAAACACTGTACTAGGAAGGGAACAGGGCATAGCCAGGAATGACTGACTGCACCTTGATCTGACAGATTATTCCTTAGAATGACAACATGTCTTATGGGTACGTCTTTTAGTTCAAACTGATAATTTAAGAAATAGTACTTTTATTTGTTGGATCTTAAAAAATTAACTACATATCATAAATATAAAATCTGGGCATCTTCTATTTGAGACAAATGTGGTGCTCATTTCACATTGTTGTTTTATTTCGCTGAAAGCATTTCTGTGGTCTCCAGTTATATTGTACTTACACAAATTTAATTATATATATATATATATATATATATATATATATATATATATATATATATATATATCCCAGAACTCCAGGCTGTATTTTATGTAGTAGACCCTTAAGTAGCCCACTGAGGAAAATGCCTATAATAATGAGGGTGTATGACATCAAGATGTTAAAATTCTTCTATTTTTCAAAAAATTCAATTTAAATATCTGTCACCTCCAAATGTGTTTCATTACTAAGCTGAAAATCTAATAGTTTTATACAGGTTATAAAATAAGATGAGAGATATTTCTGCAAATAATATATATCATAATTTTAAAAAATATTGAGTCAAAATTTAGAGTGCTTTATAAGACCCAGAGACATTCAGAGATATTTATTTAGCTGTAGAGATGAGGAAACATAGTCTTTGAATAAATATGCACATTTATACTTCTGCTATAATTAAGATTTTATGTATAAGAACTAGAAACGCAAGTGAATCACTAAGTGGTAGGATTTTTGTTTAGTAGAACTAATCTCTGTACTGATTTTTGCTAACGTGAGCCAAGATATAGAAAAGATGTTCTCAGTTCTGTATGACATACTTTATTTATTAAATTGACTGTATGGCCTTCACTGATTCCTCCTTCTCCCAAGTGCTGAAAGACACTTCTGCTAACAAGCATTTGTTAAGCCAAGGCCAATATGTTAGTTTTTGGGTAAAATAACTTAAATAAGACAACTCAGACTCTCCAGGAGCTCTCATTCTATATCTCAGGTCAAAATGTCATTGCTATGCTACCTGTGTGAAAGGCATCAGGGGTGGTTTTTTGGTTGTTGTTTTTAAAAGTACAGATTCCTGGGCACTATTCAAACAAACTGATTCACAATCTGAATTTCTAGCAATGCCTAGTTGAAAAATAACATCTTGTATACTTCTTAGGCATTCTAAGATTTACTTAGAATACTGCTGATTAGTAGACCCTCTAGTTGATGTTATTTTAAAAGAAACATAGCAATAGATATGCTCAGGAAATTACCAGCATGGAGGGCAGAACTCTCACGTGACCTAGAAGAATGGAAAGGGCTCAGTAGAGGATGCCAAGGGCTGTGCTTCACAGGAGGGACCTCCTGGCAAGTGTGCTGCTTGAAAAAGGAAGCATCAGCAAGGTTTTCAGGAAGAGGTAACTCATAAATTAAGGAAGAGTAGTGGAAGGAAATGAATCCAGTAGTTCCCTTTATGTAAGATTTCCTTTCTCACTGATTCAGCTACCTTTGGTCAAATGAGACATTCCAAGAACAAGCTATTTTCAAGTCTCAGATTTTTCTCTCTTCTTAGGAATGTGATGAAATCTAACAATGTGTCACTTTAGCTCAGCTAGAACTGGGATTTTCCCTTTGTCCAGTGTATCCAAGATGTAGACATAATAGCTGGGTGTACTGTAGTATATACTAACACCAGGTGTTTAGTAACTGTCTCAGTTGTCTAATCTATTAGAGTTGTATCTTAGTGCCTGCATTCCAGTCACCCTTATTTCTTTACTAACCAATCCAGAAGAATGAAGATGCGATGGGGGTACTCACTGCAAAATTAAAAAAAAAACAAACAAAAAAAACCCAGAATTAATCTGGCATTATGTGGGGACACAGCATGGCAAATAGGAAGAAACTAAGTCTCTACAGGTTCTGCTATTCTCCACAATCCTGATACCCACTGATGGTGTTGGAAGGGCTCTCGCACAGGGAGTGGTACAGTTTGTGTCTGGATGTCACCCAATGCCTCATGAGGTCATGGGGCAGGCTTTTGTGGAGGCAACTGAATCTAGAGTTTGTGACTGATTTGTAGTGCAATACTGGGATTAAGGGTGCTGGGAATATGGGTGGGTGATTGCTGGATCAGTTCATTGGTTGGATTGGCCTTGCCCTAATCCCAGCAGTCTCGATAATATAAAAGGGGCAGAAAGAGGCTTGTTTCCACCTTTTTGCTCTCTCTTGTTCTTTTGCTGTCTTCTGTCACCAAACTGTTGTCCCTCTGCCATGTGGTACCCTGCCTTGGAGCCAGTAGGTTATGGACTGAAACCTCTACAAAGTGTGAGCTAAATAAACTTTCCTCCCTTTAACTTTGGGTGTCAGGTATTTTGTCTCAGCAATGAGAAAAGTAAGAGAGGAATTACTACACAGAGAGAGAAATGAAAAGAATAGAATTAGTGGACAATAAAGTATACAGAAAATGAATATCAAAATGAAATTGTCAAGGCCCTTAGCTGCTTGTTAAGGAAATTGAACTGTATCCTGTACTTCAGCAGATCCAAATGCAAATAACTTAATTTTAAAGCATCAAGACCAGAGAGGGAGACAATGCAGTATTTTTATCACTGGTGTTCATCTGTTCCAGCCAGTAGTTGCCATGGTGAAATGTGACATAGATTTGTGAGATTGTCCATTCTTTCAAAAATAGCCAAAACTCTGGTGTATTCATTGGAATTAACTTCAGCTGAAAATAAGAGGATATCCTAAAATAATAGTATTTAGGAAAGAACTAATTTTTTTTAAATTTTTTTTCAAATTACTCAAAAGAATGCCTTCCAAAGGCAGAATGTCAAATCTTTTTCATTAAAACTCTAGGGAGCCAGATTCTGTCAAGTTTCCTCTGGAACTATACCTGGATTGTAAATCTGCCTGTCATGGATGAATGTGTCCAGCTAGTAGAGGAACTGGCCAATACAAGGGAAAGGAAGAAGCAGAATGTGTTCTTATTTAGGAAATGGAATTTTTATTCTGGGTGACTATGTCTTGTTAAATTGATAGCGAAGTTGCTACTGTAGGACAAGAATAATAAGAATGGCATTCAGTTATATATTTAGCATTAAGTTCCTGTCCATTACTGTATAGGACAAAATTTTTATTAATGAAGGAAATGTGAGTCATTATACGTCTAAGATACTGTTTTGTATGGAAGGCTTTTGCTTTTAGGAGTCTATTATTAAGAAAACAGGGAGGGGCTGGGGATATAGCTCAGTGGAATAAGCGCTTGCCTAGCAAGCACAGTGTCCTGAGTTCGATCCAAAAAAAACCAAAAAAACAGAAAAACAGGGAGACTGGGCAATATGTAAAGAGGGGATGTATCCAAATATATTTAGGTAGTAAATGATCTGAGTGTGATTACTATATTTTAGAATAAAAGGGGATGAAGAGAGAGAGAGAAATGTATCCAGTGTGATTTATTTGAATTGAGATATCACTGATTTGGACAAAAGTGAAAGGAGTCACTAATTCATAGGGAAGGTTGAACCCCCAATTTTATAAATGAAGTAATAACCCTGGTTTGGAATACTACCAACATTTTCATAACATGACGAAAGGTAAAGGACAGATTTGAATGATGAATATAGATTTAGGAATTACAGCATATTGCAAATGACATGATCATGGAAGAAATCATTCAGACTACACAGAAACAGGTGTTGATTGAAAAGAGAGACAATAAAACAGAATATTGGCAAAAAGTGATTATTCAAGAGGAGATGAAGCAGGTGTAAGACCAGATTCATCATTAAACTAAATGGGTGAGAGTTGAAGCAAGTCTGAATATTTATGCAGCAGGTATGCTTAGATAAGTGCACACTGAACTTGTTAAATAGCGCTGCTTCTCTGAAGCAAGAGTAAAAGAAATAATAAGAGATGAGGAGATACAAACTTATTCGGATATTCACTCTCTGTTTCTACAGTAGTGTTTACGTAAAGATATTTTCTGACTTATGTAAGAACATGCAGCTTCTATTTCATGCGTGCCTCCTAAAGTGGTAAGGTGAGATTTTGCTTCGTAAGGAACAAAAATGGGTCATATTTATGGCTTTTGGAAAGTGAACATTGCAGCAGGCATCACTAGGCCTGACAGAGATGAGTGGTGACTTCAACTTTTTCACTTCGTGGGAGAAGGTGGTACTGCTGGACAGTCATGGTTAATATGCCTTTATCTCCTCTATATTACGGATCTTACTTTTCCTCTCCTGTTTACATTCTGTTAGACCCCAGTGAAAATATTGGCCATTTACAAGTGGGAAACCCAAGTTTTTAGGGTGTACCAGGTAGAAGAGCTCAGGAGTGGTGAATGCCTCATCTTAAGTGAAAAAATGATCTTTTCAAATACTACATTTCTAATTTAACTTTTGAGTAAGAAATAATTGATATGCTTGTAGTGGGTGGGTTATTCTTAGGTGTCATTATTAGTATGGTTATGCTTTATTTCACAGACAATTCTTTCCACATCTGGGGAATATGGCCAGGGTGCTGTTTCTTATGCAATGTAGAGAAAAATTTTGCGTAATGCTTCTGATCATGAACCTGATTTTTCTGAAAAAGAAGCATTCATGAACCTAGTCATTTCTATAAAAGCATACAAAGCCTTGCAGAACTGAAGTGGTCAGTGGTTACTGAATTACTTGTATGGATCTACACGCAATTCATACTGTGTTTTTAATGAATTTTTGTGACTAGACCATTTATAAACTTTATTGATTCTTTTATAAAGCATATTTTGTATATTAAATAGCATGAATTTATAGGCAGTTGAAACAGTGTTCAAAGGTAATTTAGGTTGACCTTTTAAAAGATTATTTATTTACTAAACAGAGATTATTCTGCCAATTGAAAATAATACCACACTATACTCATAACACTTACAGGTCACTAAATATATTCTTACTTTTCCAATTAATTATGACATATAATTTACATAATCACATTAAATTCTAAGATTCATTTCTGTGTATGTACAAAATGCAACAAAAACTAAATGTAATTTCACGATTTCTGAGTGGGTTTTGAAGTCAATCTATTAATGTTCTTATCTTTAGCTGTGCTTGGAGTTTACTTGTGACTTGAAAAAATGGAGATGAAACATTTTCTTTCCGATGATATTGCTGAGTGTGTGACTCAGCCTCTAGTCCAGCATTTAGGAGGTTCTGATAGACCAGCGTGGGCTAACAGTGAGTTGAAGGATGTCCTGAACTACATCATCATGCCTTGTCTCAGAAAACAAAAGGTGCTATTAATTAGGATGGTTTTGGCTTTTTTTTTTTAAGTATAAGAACAAAAACATATTAACAAACAGACAAAAAATAGCATAAGAATAGTACAATCGAATCTGAGTTACAGAAAAGGTGACAGGGAATCAACAATGGTTGTTGCATTACATATTGCTAACTTCTAAGTGTATATTCAGGAAAACAGATATAGACACGGAAATTTGATCAAACAAATAATCATCAACTATTCCTTACAATAAAGTGACCTAAGTCAGTAGTACAAGTTCTTTTTAAAGTGTGAAAGCAAAAAGAACTACAACAACAACAGAAAAAAAAAAAAAACCACGGAAAGCATTAACAAAGAGACACAAAGTAGCACAATAACAGTATGATCAGAATTGAATTATAGACAAAGCAGCAGAAAACGAACAATAGTTGTTGCATTTCATATTGATATCTTCAAAATGTATGCTCAGGAAAACACATATAGACGTACAAGTTTGATCAAACAACCAGTCATCAACTATTCCTTACCATTAAGTGACATAAGACAATAGAAGAACCATGGTTAGCCATCCGGCACATATGTATATACATACATACATACATACATACATACATACATACATACATACATTTTTGCCTCTTTCTTTTCTCCTTTCACTCGTTCCATCGGTTCTTTACTTTTGAACATTTCCTTCATGTCTCTTAGTTTATGTTCCCCCCCTCAGGTTCTTACACCAGTGACACAATACGTTGCCTGCACATGAACCTGTGATTTATTTCACTTATCAGTATGGTGTACATTTGTGAACATTTGCCTACGAAGGCCCCAAATCTGTCCCTCTTTATAGCTGAATAATATTCTATTATACAAAAATGCCACATTTTTTAAATCTAGTCTTCTGTGGATGGACACTTGGGTTGCTTCCACAATTTAGCTATTACAAATTGCGCTGCTATAAACATGTGTGCACATATATCAGAGTGATATGATGCTTTCAGATCTTCTGGGAAAATACCCAGAAGGGGAATAGCTGGGTTGAATGGAACCTCTAGACCCAGTTTGCTGAGAAATCTCCAAACGGCTCTCCACAGTGGTTGCACCAGTCTGCATTCCCACCAGCAATGTAATAGAGTCCCTATTTTTCTACAGCCTTGCCAGTATTTGTTATTGGATGATTTTTTCATACAGGCCATTCTTACTGGGGTGAGATGAAATCTCAGTGTTGTTTTTATTGCATTTCTCGAATGACTAAGGATGTGGAACATTTTCTCATATATTTATTTGCCTTTTGTATTTCTTTATCTGAGAATTGTGTATTCATCTCAGATGCCCATTTCTGGATTGGGTCTTTGAATTTGGACAGGTACATGTTTTTTAATTCTTTGTATGTTCTAGATAGAAGACCTTTGTCTGAGGGACAGCCAGCTAGGATTTTTCACCAATTTGTGGGTTTTCTTTTTACTTTGCTGGAGATTTCTTTAGATGTACAAAAACTTTTCAGTAGGATGAGGTCCCAGTTATTGATTCTTTGAAGTGTTTCCCTTGCAGTTTCATTTTTGTTCATGAACTCTCTGCCTACTCCTATGTCTTCAAGATTTTTACCTATTTTCTCTTCCAATAGATTTAGAGTTTCTGTTTTAATGTTGAGATCTGTGATCCATTTTGACCTGAGTTTGGTGCATGGTGATAGACTTGGGTCTATTTTCAGTTTTCGGCAAGAGGCGAGCCAGTTTTTCCTGCACCATTTATTAAACAGGTCATCCTTTTTCCAGTGAGTTTGGTTGGCCCCTTTGTCAAATATTAGGTGGCTGAGTGTGTTTTTCTTTGTGGTTGCATCTTCCAGTCTGTTCCATTGATCCTCAGGTCTGTTTTTTAACCAGTACCAGGTTTAATTTATTACAGTAGCTTTGTAGTATAATTTCAGGTCAGGGTTTGTGATTCCACCTGACTTATCCTTATTCCCCAGGATTGCTATGGCTATTCTGGGTCTCTTCTGGTTCCAGATGAATTTAAGGCATATTTTCTCTAGATCTGTGAGGTATGCTAATGGTAGTTTAATGGGAATTGCATTGAATCTGCACAATGGTTTTGGTAGTATGGCCATTTTCACAATGTTAGTTTTTCCTAACCATGAGCAGGGTATGTTTTTCCATTTATTGAAACCCTCTTTGATCTCCTTTTTCAGAGTACTCTAGTTTTCACTGAATAAATCTTTCACATTCTTTGTTAGATTGATTCCTAAGTATTTCAGTCTTTTGGATGCTATTGTAAAAGGTATGGTTTCCTCAATTTCTCTGTTAGTCTGTTTGTTGTTCGTGTATAGGAATGCTATTGGTTTTTGGGTGTTGACTCTGTATCCAGCTACGCTGCTGAATTTGTCAATTAATTCCAGGAGTTTTCTTGTGGAGTTTTTAGGGTCCTCCATGTATCGTATCATGTCATCTGCAAATAGTGATAGTTTAAATTCTTCCTTTCCTATGCTTATTCCTTTTATTTCTCTCTCTTGTCTGATTGCTCTTGCTAATGCTTCCAGAACTATGTTGAATAGGAGTGGTGACAATGGACATTCTTGTCTTATTCCTGACTTTAAAGTGAAAGTTTTTGTCCATTTAGTATGATGTTGGCTGTTGGTTTGTCATAGATGGCTTTGATCAGATTGAGGTAGAGGCCATCTATTCTTATTTTTTCTAAGGTTTTTAACATGAATGCATGTTGGACTTTATCGAAAGCCTTTTCTGCATCTATTGAGATTATCATGTTGTTTTTGTCTTTGGCTGTATTGATATGATGTATTACATTTATTGATTTGTGAATATTGAACCATTCCTGCATTCCTGGAGTGAATCCTACCTGGTCGTGGTGTATAATTTTCCTTACGATTCGCTGTATTCTACTTGCTAGTATTTTGTTGAGTATCTTTGCATCTATGTTCATTAGAGAGATTGGCCTATACTTCTCTTTCTTGGTTGGGTCCTTCTCTGGTTTTGGTATCAGTATGATACTTGCCTCCAGAAATGTGTTAGAGAGAGTTGCTTCCTTTTTTATTTCATTGAAGATTTTGAGGAGTGTTGGCATTAAATCTTCTCTGAATGTTTTGTAGAATTCTGCTGTGAAGCCATCAGGTCCTGGGCTTTTCTTTGTTGGTAATTTTTTAGTGACATCTTCAATCTCGTTAATTGGTATTGGGTTGTTCAGGATTTTTGAATCTTCCTGATTCAATTTTGGTAATTTGTACCTTTCTAAGAATCTGTGCATTTCTTCTGATTTTTCTATCCTATGGGCGTAAAGATTTTCAAAGCAGGTATTAATGATCTTTTGGATTTCTGTGGGATCTGTGGTGATTTCATTCTTTTCATTCCTTATTGCATGAATTTGAGTTCTTTCCTTTCTTTTTTTTGATAAGGTTGTCTAGGGGCTTTTCAATTTTATTTATTCTTTCAAAAAACCAACTCTTTGATTCACTTATTTTTGTAGTGTTTTCTTCATCTCAATTGCATTAATTTCTGCCCTGAGTTTTATAATCTCCTGCCTTTGGGCTTTTGGTTTGGCTTGTTGCTCTTTTTCTAAGAATTTGAGGTGTAGCATTAGGATATTTATTTGCTCTTTTTCTGTTTTCTTTATATATGAGCTCATTGCTATAAATTTCCCTCTGAGGAGTGCTTTCATTGCATTCCACAGATTCTGGTATGTTGTACTTGCATTTTCATTTATTTGTAGGTATTTTTAAATTTCTTCTTTAACTTCTTGTGTGACCTATTGGTTATTCTGGAGGTTGTTGTCTAATTTCCAAGTGTTTATGTGGTTTTTGGAGTTCTTTTTGTCATTAATTTCCAGTTCCATTGCACTGTGGTCAGATAATATGCATGGCATAACTTCAATTCTTTTGCATTTAGGTAGATATGCTCTATGGGCTTGAATGTGGTCAGTTTTAGAGAAAGACCCATGTGCATCTGAGAAAAATGTGTATTCTCATGTTTTGGGGTGGAACACTCTGTGTACATCAACTAAGTCCATTTGTTCACACTTTTGGTTCAGGTCTGTTATTTCTTTGCTGAGTTTCTGTCCAGTTGACCTGTCTCTTTGGGTCAGAGGGGTGTTTAGTTCCCCTGTTACAGTAGTGTTATTAGTTATTTGATTTTTCACATCTGTTAAGACGTGACTTGTAAAGTTTGGTGCTCCATTGTTTGATGCATAAATGTTTAGTATTGTTATCTCTTCCTCTTGCAGCTTTCCCCTAGTTAGTATGTAATGGCCTTCTTTATCTCCTTTGATTGTTTTTGCTTTGAAGTTTACCTTGTCTGCAAACATAATAGCTACCCCTGCTTTTTTCTGGGGACCTGTTGCATGGAGAATTGTCTTCCATCCTTTAACTTTCAGCCTGTGGATTTCCTTTTGAGTAAAATGTGTTTCCTGTATATAGCATATTGTTGGATTGTGTTCCTTAATCCTCTCTGCCAATCCTTTCCTTTTGACTGGTGAATTGATTTACATTTACATTAATGCTTATAATGGTTATATGTTGGCTTTTTCTAGTCATGTTATTTACTTGTTGTTTTCCTACTTTTGCTGTTTACCTACTAATTCTGTTTGACAGTTTCTTTGTATTGTTGTTCTTGAGATTATGGTCATTATTTTCTCTGTCTAGAATATCTTTTAGTGCTTTTTGCAATGCTAGTTTGGCACTCATGAAGTTCTTCAGTTGTTCTTTGTTGTGGAAATGTTTTATTTCTCCACTGAATTTGATGGATAGTTTTGCAGGATACATCAGTCTGGGCTGGAATTTGTTTTGTCTCAGAATCTGTAATATCTCACTTCAAGCTCTTCTTGATTTCATGGTTTCCGTTGAGAAGTCTGCTGTAATTCTGAAGGGCTTTCCTTTATAGGTGATGTGTTTCTTTTCTCTAGCAGCTTTTAATATTGTGTTCTTTTGCTGGATGTCTGTGATCTTGACTATTATATGTCTCTGTGTGGTTTTCTTTGGGTTATGGCTCGTTGCGGTTCTATATGCCTAGATTAACTGTACTTCAGTATCTTTTACCTTGTTTGGGAAATTTTCTGCTATTATTTCAGCAAATATTCTTTTTATATCATTTGTGTTGTCTCCTGCTGTTTCACTGACTCCTATTACTCGAATATTGTTTCTTTTTGCCTCATCTTGCAGCTGTTGGAATGATTTTTCTTGGATCTTTGACGAGTTTATGAGATCCTTCCTTTCATGCTCATTAGCTGCCATGCTGTCTTCAAGATCTGAAATTCTATCTTCGGTTTCATTTAAGCAGTTTTGCAAGCTTTCAGTGGAAGTTTTCAATTCCTGGCAATCTCTTTGGACCTGTTTCATTCGTGGTAATTCATTCCTAAATTGCTCTTGTAACGTTTCCATTTGTTTCCTATTTTCTTCTATTCTTTCATCTACTTCTTCTCTATGTGTACGGAACATTTCTTCCATTATAGTTTTCAGTTCTTCTTTTGTCTGAGAGATTATTGCAGGTATGTGACTTATTTCCGCTTTAATTTCTTCTATGGGCTGATGCAGTTGTTTCTTTATTTCAGATGCAATTCTTTCAGACCTTGCAGGTATATGGCTTCCTACTTCCCCTACATCCTTGCATGCAGTACTTGTTCTGGCTTGGGTTGCGTTCTGAGCCTGCATTTTGTTCTTCTGTCTTCCCACTTTTCAGTATCAGATTCAAAATATTGAGCTATAAATTACCCAGGCAGTTCACCAGGCAAAGGTCCATTGCAAAGGCTCCTCCAATGGCTCCTTCTCTTTGGGGGAATGTCCCTTAAGCTTTCTGCTGAGAGTTCTGCTCAAAAGGCTGCTCGTATGCTGCTTTGTGTGCTGAGGTACTCCCTACCCAGAGACCTGGCTGGGGCACATAAACAGCTCACCCGCCCCGGGGTCCATGCAGGCTGGAGGGCCGCCTGGATGTTCTTCGCTGGGCGGAGCTTCTCCCCAACTCAGAATTCCGGTCTGGGTGCCCAAAAAACTCACCCATCCCTGGGATCTTGCAGGCAGGTGGGCCACTCGGGTGTTCCTCCCTGGGTCAAGCTTCGCCCCGACTCAGAAATCCGGTCGCAGCATGCAATTGGCTCACCCGTTCCTAGATGCCTGTAGGCAGGAGGGCCCCAAAGTGCTAATATTTCGTGCTTCGCCTGTGATCCCCCGCTCCCTGGCGCTTGTCTGCCTCCTTGGCGCTCTTGCAGGGGTTGCTGACCACAGCCGCCGCATTGCCCGTGAGCTCTGGGCCTGGGGAAGGGAGTGAGGTGTTTCGCTCCTCTGTGCTCCACACACCTCCATGGCCATGGGCTTCAGGCCAAGGAGGGCGCTGGCTGCAGGGACAGGGACCGGAGCGGGACCCCAGTCTGCAGCCCAGATTAGCGCAGCCTGCCCAAGAAGCACGGGCTTTGAGTCCGCCCCATGCCACAGCTGCCAAAAAGTCAATTTCTGGCTGCAGCCATCGGCGAGCTGCATAGGGTCGAGAGACAGGAGGGTCCGTCCAGCCGTGGGCGCCCTCAGGGTGCACGGACCCAGCGGAGCTGCTGCCAGCGCACACCACTGAGCGCCTCAGGTGCCCAGTGCTCCGGGCCCGCCCTCACCTCACAGCGGCAAATTGGGCTGTCCCGCCACGGCTTAAGCAGCGCAGAGCAACATGTTCAGTTTGAACTTCGCAGCCGCAGTCCTGGCACCCACGCATGCCAAGCCTGTCTCAAGCTAGAGATCTGTCTCTGGGAGGATTTTTTTTCTGCTGGTCACCTGGTTGCCATCTTCCTGGAAGTTCGGTTTTGGCTTTTCATTGATTCATCAATTATTTAATGAAAGTTGTGTTGCTCAGGGTGTTGCTGCTGCAACAAAACATATGTGGCAATCAAGTTAAAGGAAGAAAATGGATTTTGGCTCACGGTTTTAGAGGTTCTGGTACTTAGCTAGCTGGCCCCCTTGCTTTTCCTTTCCTACATTCTTGTCGTGCTGGGGTTTGAACTCAGTGCTTTTACACACAGCTATATAATCAGTCCTTTTGCAATGTTTCAGTTTTAGACAGATTCTAAAGTTGCTGAACTTCCCAGACTGGGCTCAAATTTGTGATCCTCCTGCCTCAGTCTCCCAGAAAGTCTGGATTGCAGACTGGTGCCAACTTGCTCAGTGTCTGCAGCTCTGAAATGTGTGCTGAAGTAGGACTGTTATGGTGGAAGCCAGTGGGGAAAGCCGATCACTCCCTGCAAACCCATGCAGAGAGAAGGCAGAGCCAGGGCCGAGTGTACACTTTCAAGTTATGCCCCTGTGACCTTTCTCCAAGTAAGATCCACCTCCTAATAGCTTGCTCCGCCATGAACTTGTCTACAGAATCATTATCAGCATAGTTCCTGTCCTAGTAAAGCTAACAAAGTGCAAAAATATCAATTATGTTTTCTACTCTAAGTAGGGGTATCCAGGATAACAGGCATTTCATACCTCCAGAAAGTACCAGTTAGCTACCAGTTATCCTTGGGAATTACTCTGGTCTAACATGTTTTATTGTTCTCCCACTGATTGAAAGTAACTCTTTCCAGCCCTCGTTTCATCTTTTAGGAAATATAATTCTTTTGATAATACAGATGTACATATTTTTCAGGAATAATTATGTACAAAACCGGTAGCTAAGTGAATATTAAAGATCATTTTTGATTCCTTAATTTTACTATAAAAACAGATAGATAGGCTTCACAATATACTTTCTGCCGGGTGTGGTGGTGCATGCCTGTAATCCCAGCAATCTGGAGGCTGAAGCAGGAGGATTGTTGTGAGTTCGAGACCAGCCTAGGCTACAAAGTGAACTCAAGGCCAGCCTGAACTGCATAGTGAGACACTGTCTCAAATATATATATATATATATATATATATATATATACACATATATATATATGTATATATACATATGCATGTGTGCATACACACACACACACACACACACACACACAAAATTTAGAATCCCAAAGTTAAATATCTATTCCAAGTTGACAGGTGAAATTGTTGGTGGGAAGGTGTACCTTTCATCATTTTAGCATGGTGTTTTTCTTTAAACAACTGTATCTACTTCTGTCCTATTTTTCTCTGTTCTATCATAGGATAATCAAATTCTTTTGCATGGACATCAGTGACTGACAGTAGTTTCATCCGGCGTGGCTCACCATGTTAAGGAGCATTCCAGGTTAATTGCTAATGCTCCTGGATTAATCGATATTTGTCTTTCTCAGCTTATCCCTTTAAGTTACTTTTTCTTCTGCAATAACAAAATAGGACCCAGTGCTCTTCCAGCAGTGAAAGAGACGCTTTCAAAGACAGTGATTTTTGTTTAACACTCACCAGTGACACGCATTATGTGATGCCCAAACTTTGGCTGGTAAATGTGAATGTAATAAAATTTACTTTCACTATTACAATAGACATTTCTATTTTGCCTAAATCTGTCAAGAGGAAAATTCAGACTTCAGTTTAATTTATTCACTAATAAGGTGAAATTAGTACCTGTTTTACATACAAGTCAACGAGTCATACATTCAGATTTAACTTACGGAGTAAAATGACATACGTAGTAACAGTTTGTCATACGCACAAAGGCTGAATGCCTAGGTAAAATTACCACAGAGAAGATACAACAGTGTTTATATATTATAAAGCAACTTGACCTACTTTCGTTTTTTTCTAGAATATGTTAGGAGAAGAAGTGACAAGAATTTTGGCATCTGAAACATTTCTCTCTTGTATTGGAAATCATTATGATGGTTCTTACCTGGGAAAAAATACTGGGTTCATTTTATTGTTCATGAAGTTATCTCCCTCTGTCCCTGAAACACACAAATAATTTTTAATGTTAAAATTACATTGTTAGCAATTTTTAAAATACATCAACATGTGAAGAGGCTCAATGATGATACACTGAAGTGAATGTCGAGATTTCTAAAGAAAAATTGGAAGCCATATTGCTATCCCAAGTACTAATACAAGTAAGTCTTCCTATGAATAGCCGATTTGCGAAATTTCATGAACATGAACAGCCCTCCCCTGAGGAACACTCATAGTTGTGAAGAAAACTCAGAAGGACCTCACTTGTCTGCTGGACATTGTCACAGTTGTGCTGTTGTGTACTCACTGTGCTTACAAGAAAATAGATTATTTACAGTGTTATTGTGTGTGTTTGTTTTTTTAATGCTTTACCTTATATATTTGTGTCAGAGGTGTGTAAGACTCACTTTGTTGAACACGTGAGCAAATTTGACTTACGAACATTCTCCTGGAACTAGTTTGTAAGTCAGGGCCTTCCTAATACCCTCTGGAACAAAGTTATATAAAATACATTGTTCTGTCCTCACAAGTACGTCCAGATTTCATAGTCTAATCACTATGTGGTAAGCTGAGCTGAAAAGCTTATTAATAGGCTCACATTTATAATGATAGATATGGTAGATATTTAAACAGATTTTATAAGCTTACTCTTCTCACAGATTTTCCTGATATATTTTCTAATGTTATATATGGTATATTGGGATATCCTTTTCAAACATTTCTTGTAAAATAAGAAATATATAGTTAGAGAAATATTGTAATCATAGATCATTGGTTTTTGTTTTGCTTTGACAGCTAGATAATTCTCTATATTGGCTTAACAATTTAAATATTTAATTTCCTCTTCCTTTAGTCTAGTTATAGAAATGTTTTGAAAGAAGTATGACCTTATTTTTACCACTGTTTATTGGATTATATGAGGATATATTGAAGTAATTTAAAATATGCTTGGATAAGATCAAATTATCTTTGTGTGTAATATTTGAAAGGAAGTGATTTGTTTAAAATGTGCTTGCTTTTCATAGTTTTGTAAACTGATTACTATTTTATGAAATAGTCTTTAATATTTAATTTTAATTATTCTACATTTAAAAATAAACTCCATATAGAAACAGTGTATATTTGAAAAGAATATGGAATGAATCATGATACTTTCATAAGATAGTGTTTGTTTCAGTATTAATAGAGACAAAAATTTCACCTAAATATGCCATTTTCACCCAAATATGTTAAAATTTACAACTAAATATTCAATTTTATACAAATCAGGGCATTTATAATTTATTACAGATTGAGAGATATTCAAATGAGTACTAAATTCATGAGTACATGATTCTTAAATCATTCAAATAAGCAAGTAAATCATTCTTAAATACAATCAGATGGAAACCTCAGCTAGAGATATTTCAGCACATAATAAGAGTAGTCCTAAATCTTAACTTCATAATGATTTGCACTTTTATCATAATGTGCATTTAACTATGACTGCTTCATTCTTTACATACTCCCTCTAAATTATCACTTTTCCAAGAACTTAAGAAGCAACTTTCCCTTTGAAAACTTTTTTGGCACTACTCATAAATGATAGACTGACATTTTTCAGAAGGAAGATTCTGGATTGTCTGTAAAATCTTATTAAAAACGTTTATCATTAGAGATTATTTTGAGTCACATATTATTTGGCAAAAATAGGTCACAGAAATATTACTGTAAAAGTGCTGATAGGAAATAGTACATGGTACTGAAAGTAGAAGAACAACTATGTTTCTCTGGAGCAGACAACATCATTAGGCAAAAACCATTTTATAATATAGCTGGAGATGAAGCAAACTAGAAAGGAGATAAAGTACTGGAAGGCAGTGCATATTTCCCTTGGCTGTTAAAACGCGATCAGTGTACTCTTGGTTTTGCATAATCAGGTCAAAATTGGTAACATTTTTTCATAAATAATGGGACAAAGAGAGCAAAGTAAAGAAGGTGGAATACAATTTTAAAATGAAAATGGCCCAGCTTTGAGTTCTAGCTTTACTAGGACTACATAAAAATGTGAATATGTGCTGGGAAAGAATATTAAAATAATAAGCTTCCTTGAATGTGGTATTACTGTATTTTGCTGTGATTCAGTATATAGTTTTGACCAATTATTTATCATATGTGGATGCCTATCTCTATTTTTATTTGACTTGAATCAAGGGACTATCAATTTTAAACTCACTTTAGAACTATTAATGAATTAAATAAGAGAATTTATTTTGAGATCAGCCACACATCATTCCCAGTTCATCCCTGTTATGGTACGTGTCTAGATGTCCCCTCAGAATCTCATGAAGTCATGGGGGTGTTCACAGTTAGCTGAACCTAGAGTTTGTGATTGATTAAGGATTCAATATTGGGATTAAGGGTCTGGGTGCATACCTGCCCGAGGGTGGGTAGCCTGCATGCATTATAAGGGACAGAAAGAGGCCTGTCCCCTCCATTCTTACTGGTATCTTCCACTGCCACAAAAGGTTGCCCATCTGCCATGCCACCTTGCCTTAGACCCAATGGTTGGGATCTGAAACCTTCAAAGACTGTGAGTTAAATAAACCTTTCTTCCCTTAATTTTGGAAGTCAGGTATTTTGTCTGTGACTAGAAAAATAACTCACTGACTGAGGAGTTTTGAGGAATGTGAGATTTTCAACGCAAATTTGAGATGGATTTATATCCACAGTACATAGCACATTATTTTAAAACTGCTAATGTTAATATTGACTTTGAAAGTTGAACAGTTGCTGTATTTGCTGGATACCATGGAGGTGCACATTTTAAGAAGTCGCTTACGTTGCCAAAATTTTAATGGCCTCTTTCCTCTGAAATTTCTTAGGTCTCCTACCAAGACCTGTCTTCCTATCACTTTTTCTTTCTTTCTGGTTTTTTAGGATCATAGGGGGTTAAGAATTTTTGTTCTAAAATTACCACTTTAATTCCATTATTTCTTCTGAAAGTATTTAGCAATATATTAGTCATGTTTCCAAAATCAAAAACTAAAGCACATAGCTTGGATATTCTTTGTTGGGGAATAAAACATAATACCCAGAGTCAGAAATGTCCCAATAAGTCCAGAAATTTTGTCTTATAATTGAAAAGAATTGCAAGTTCAACATTTAAAGCTATGAAAGAGAAATTCAAGTGTGGGAGAATTAATTTCATAGACAATCTGCCGATACATTACTTTAGGTCAATGAATGTTCAATGTATATTTCTTCCAATGCTCAGCGTGAATATGATCTGGCAAAATTACTTAAAATGTTTCCTGGGGTTTCATTTTTCATTCAGTTAACAGGATTGCACCATCTTTTTCTTATGTTTCCCATAAACTGACTAAGTATATAGTAATGTGACCTGCTTCTTATGGGGCAATTATTCGGACACTCAATCTTAGTCACAAGGTTAAGTAAGAACTAGCAGCAAATAGAAGGTCTGTACGTTTATTGAAGCTATAACTTTCTAGGTCATACACTTGTGATATAAAAGAGTGATTTGTTAGTAACAAGCTTTTACTTTTATAGACTATATTTCCTTAGCCACTTCTTGGAACTGAATAATTCTAACTTAATTGTGCTCTCTAAATCAGATTTAGTATAGTTATTTCCTTTGCAGCATTTCAAGAATAACCATATTATTCTCCAAGGGAATATCTAATGAAGTCTTTTGGTTTGGATCCTTCCTTTAGGACCACATTTAAAGAGATCATCTGAGAAAATATGTTGAGTCCTTCTGCAAATCACTGCATAATACTTTTTGTAAAGACCTACTGGTTCTCTACACTTTTAGTAAGTTGATTTATTGGCCTCAAAGGAAATTTCAATAGATAAAAAAAAAATAGAAATAATCTATTATTTTTGTAGGTGTATTATGACCTGATTATTCTACTTAAACATTTATGTATATTATGTATGGAATATCTAAGAATCAGATGATGATTATTTTTCTAATTTTCCTATATTATTTTTAAAGGAGTACATTCTCTCCTTTTCTTGCTGGGCCCCTACACTTAATATTATACCACTCTTTATCTGTTATCCTTGAAAAGAAAACTCCTTTTGAGTTTTGCAACCTACTGTCTTGAATTTCTTTTGTATTTTGTAACCCAGTTTTGTCTGAGCTCAGTTTCTACGCCTGACCCCATTTCTCCCTCAGTTCCTGTGTCCTCAGAAGGGTTAGTTATATTGCAGGATTTTTGCCTTCCTCTCTACTTGGTGTTATGTACCTCTAGATACCTACGGGGTGGGCACTCTCGCATTCTCATGATCTTTGGGAAAAAATGGACATTTTCTAAAAGAAGTTATGCTATGAGTTCTCCATTTAAAATTGTAGACTCCATGTCTCCTGTACCCTACCATGTTCCTTTCTCTAATTAGTTTCACTTCTTAGCATTTATTATCTTCTGAATACTTTACATTGTATTTATGTTTGTTTAAAAGTCTACTCATCAACTGTAATTTAAACTTTATGAACTTTTCTTCACTTCCTTATTGTATTTCCAGTGTTTAAAGTAGTTCTGGACATGCAGTTGGCAGTAAATAAAATAATTATTAAATGCATGAACTATAAATAGACCATTAATGTTCATCAAATCTTTAAAACTTAAGAAGAATTTATTAGTGAAAAATGTAGCTATTCAATTCATCTGAAATATTTCTACAGACTTCCTAGATATGCATCCTTGGGTTAGAAGTAATAATTCAGAATGAAAATCAGGTTCTTGTTCTAGAAACTTTCTTCTGATGGCTTTTCAACAATATTAATTAACTACCCCCACTGCCCAAAAATAAATCAGGGTACTAGAAGTTTCACTGATATGCGCAGGCAATGAAACAAGAATTCTGACTATGGTGAACATATGTTGAATATGGCGTTAAAAGAGGACTAGAACTGAAATTTGTGTACATTAATTCATATTCTTTAACACTCTGTCATAAGTTCTTAGCTCCATTTATGAGGAGGAAGGTTTATTTTAGGTCATGATTTTAGTTTCAGTTTATGATAAGGCAGACACATTGCTCTTAGATTGCACGTGGAAGTGCAAGATGGTCCTGGCAGGGAGTGTGTGGTGAAAGAAAACCCATTAACACACCGCAGGCTGGAGAGCCACAGAGAGCAGTGCAGGAAGCTGGGCCCCAAGGGCCCCCTGGGCCGTGCCTTAACAATTTAAAGACCTCCCACTCTAGGTCCTACCTCTCAGCAGTTCCACCATGCCACAACAGTGCGTCTCTGGAGATGGAGCGTCAAACCAGGAGCCTTTGGACAACATTTAGGCTCCAAACTATGGACAGACTTTTATTATGGTTGGTTGTTTATTTATTTTTTGTGAGGAACAACTCTGAGAATATACATAGCTCTCTAGTTCTGGCTTAACGTACAGCTGACATACAATTAAAATTAGTCTGCTAAGATGGCAGATAGGACTCCTCTGCATTCATGACTCTGCTTTTAATAATATGGGTCATATGTAAGTGTGAAATTTTAGGGTTGGGGTGATATTATAGATAAGTAACAAACTAATAGGCAACGAAAACCACTGAAGGCGTTTGAAAAGTGCATCATAGATCAGAAAACAGGAAAAGGTCAACAGGATACGCTACTATTTCACAAGGAAATTTATATATGCAGAAGAAGGATCAAAAATCAGAAGTACCTCAGAGCTCTGACCCTGAACAGAGACATCAGTGAAGGCAGACAAGAGCAGGGTGAGCTCTCCGTGTGGGGAATGGTAAGCAGCCACACTGATTATAATTTGAATGTAATTATAAAGTTAATGAATTTGACAGGCAAATTTGACTGTTTTTTCCTGTAGGATAGAAAAGGAAGCTTAAAGTTCACAGATAGGTATTTGAAGGATTTAGTGGAAAGTAAGAAAGGAATCAATTTAGAAGAAGGAGTATGATGAAAAGCGACAGTAAGTGAATTAATAGAGTGGTGAAGGAAGATAGCAACAGGCAGAATCAGTAGTTCTCCAGAAAGAAATTTGAAAATAGAGGGATTCATCCAGCAAAAGTGTGGTTTTACTTTTCATTTTTCTGAGAGGTAAGAAGAAAGGAAGTGACTGAGGGAGGAAGAGAGGAAGAAGGGAAAAGGAAGGGAAGCGGCAAAGACTGTCTATGAGAAGGGTCTTGAAACATAAAATGGAAAATTATTTTGAAGCCTTTGAATGTGCTGATAACGGAAACTTGTCTGCAGATAGTAAACAAGCAGAAAAATATTTGAAGCTTGAAAGCGTGACTAAAGATTGCTGTGAGACAGAGACAGACACTGAGTCCCGAGAGTTTAGAACAGGCCACGTGAAGCCCCAAGTGAGTTATTGAGTCCACGCATTTAGAGATGTCAGTGAGCTGAGCACGACTGCTTGGAAGCACAAAGACATATGGTGAGGAGGCTTTCAACAACCAACCATTGGCAAGGACAAATTTGAATGTCTGTCAGAGTGGTGAGGTTACTAAGAGCAAGTCGATGTCTTAAAGCAGCGAGGAAGAATCTGAGGACTAAGACCAACATGGGATTTCCTGATACCACAATTTTCCCTCCAAAATTCAGATTACAGAATGATGTCTTTCATTCACTTGTTAGACAAACACTTCATCTCTGAGGAAGACATGTATCTTTACTTAAAGGGACTCCACTGCGGTAGATACCACTAATTTTTCTTGTGTCTGATTCAATTACTTAGGGAATAGGTCAATGTATCAAATGATAAAATTAAAAAAAATAGTTTTGTAAAATCTTGCCTCAAGGAAACAAAGGACCCAATTTAAAAGAAGAAGCATATACACACCTTCGCAAATTATCACACAGTAATTCAATTCCTTATGGCATTTAGACATCACATTAACACAGAAACTCAGCATACATTGCTTTTGCTTAAAATAGAATCCTCCATCTTATCACACATTTATATTTTACTCTACAGTTTTAAACTTTGATGGCAATTATGGATGGTAATATATGGATACACATACAGTGTATGCTGTGAGTAATGACATTTTGGCTAAAGACGGACAGCATGTGTAATGCTTAGTTAGAATACGGCAACTAGTCACATCACGTCGTGGCCACCTTAGTTGGGGGATGTGCACAGTAAGATTTTTGCATGGTTCTGAGTGGACTAATGATACTTTTTTCAGAATGTATGTTCACCATTAAAAATATATTCCCATCACTAAGAGACATAAGACTATATACACACAAATAGTTTTTATTTTTATTTTGTATTATAATTATAGAATTTTAAAATTAATTATTATCTTACAACAAAAATTTGCATAATAAGTTGACCTCTTTTAAGTACTTCCATTGATAGTTTTGGGATATCTTAATCCTCACTGCAGACAAAAATGGACGAGAAAGATTCTTAACAACAGAGTATTTCAGTTGTTTCAGAACAAAATCTTTACTTAGAATTCCAGGATAGTAAATATTTACTTTACAGTAGTTCAAATTTTTTTCCAAGAAGCAATCCAAATATATAGAACAGTATAAAAGAGATGAATACACAGCATATAACTTCATTTGCTCACTGCTGTCATTAATTTGAACATCTTCCCTTCATTGCACTGCTGATCATATATGATTATCTGCTAAAAAATGTTTCCCTGGTGAATTTTTTGAAATTCAGATTTTTAGATATATTAAATAAATATGTGACTTAGATTCTAAAAAGTTGTATTCATTAGCCGAAACATACATTAAATTTAAAAATGGCCTGCCTATTCAGTCAGAGAAACACCTGAGTCCAAGACTTCTCATGGGGAAAATCCTATTAATTTAAATCAAATGCCTTTCTTTTTGTTTACATAAGAGTTATAAAAATAAAAAGTATACTAACAAATAGATGGCAATTTATTTAAATGAATCTTTTATGAAGTTGGCTAACCAAAGACCATCCTAAGAAAGTCCCTGCAAATTTGGATGTATACATGTTACCATAGGAGAAAAAGAGTAACTTACTTGGTTGTCAAAGTGTATAGATGCACCCTATGGTAAGGAATTATTAAGCAGGTTTTCTTCATATCAGGTAGCCAATAAATATTTCTAAATGTCTTTGGGCTGCAGTGATTTGCTAGATATCTGTATCTTTTTTCGATATATTTCATAAACTCTTTAGTGAGAAATGTAAAGTCATAATTACTTAACACTTGGGGGCTGGGGATATAGCTCAGTGGAATAAGCGCCTGCCTAGCAAGCGCAGGGTCCTGAGTTTGATCCCCAGTACCACCAAAACAAACAAAGAAACAAACAAACAAACAAACAAAAAACTACTTAACACATTTCCCACTGTAAATTAGAAAAAGGAAGGAACCCCAGGCAGGTTCTCCTATGTTAGATTCTAAATCTGAACACGTAATAGAGACGACTTTGGACTACAGCTATTTTATGACTCTTATGGTTTGGGTCTAGATGTCCCACCAAAGCTTCATAGGGTCTTTTCAAAGATGGCTGAATCTAGAGTGTGTGATTCCTAGTGCAATGCTGGGATTAAGGGTGCTGTGATTAAAGGTGGGTGATTGCTGGATCAGCCCACTGACTGGAGTGGCTCCACCCTAATGCTAGGAGACTGGATACAATACAAAACCCTATAAGGGATAGAAAGATGTTCGTCTCTACCGTCAGTCTCCTTCCTTATAGCTTTTGCTCTCTTCCACTACCGTGAAATGTTGCCCCTCTGCCACGTGCGGCTCTGCCTTGGAGCCTGTTGGTGATGGACTGAAACCTCTACAGACTGAGCTAAATAAACCTTTCCTCACTTTAACTTTGATCATTTAGTATTTTTTTCTCAGCAGTGAGAGGAAAGTAACTAAGACAGTGACTTTCACGGACTTTAACAGCCTTTGCATTTATGGTCTTTTCTACTAAAAATACAGAGATGTACATCCTAGGTTAGTGCTGACCTAAAGAGAAACTTACTAATTCTGTATATTAAAATATTTTATACTTTAAATTACAATAGATCACATTCTCTTAATCCTAAAATAAATTTTAAAAACTTTATGGACCAAAAAATAGAGTATGATCCCTTGACATAGTGCTTACTGGGTAGGTTTCCTCTGTTTTTGAAGATCTTACAGATTAACCTTCTTGAGCCCTTCATTGAAATTATTTAATAATTATGGGTTCAAAAAAGAATATTATAGTCTTCTGAAAATAATAGTTTGAATTGTTTCATTAATATACTAGAATGATTCTATTTTTAGTTTATTTTGTTCTCCTTTTAAAATTGGTTCTACCAGACTAGAGGTATGTGTACCTAAATGAGGACGTAGAAGTGATCTGGATCTGTGAAACAGTTCTAATTTAGACACACATATGTACATAAACTTGCAATGATTATTATTTCTGACTTTGTTTGTGAATGATGTTAGTTTAATGTTTTCAAATGAATTTTTAAGTATAAAATTTTTGTTCAAACCCATAAAACGTTTTGCAAGGTGTGCCTGAGTCCAACTTACACAGAGTATGCTGTTTACTGTGTAATTTCCTTGAATCATAGAAGAACTTTTGTGCATTTAGCTCAAGAAATTCCTAACAGGGATATTTTTAGATGACTTTTATGAACTTAAAATATTTGAAGCTTGCATGACTAAACTACTTTGTACCTCTCATTTTTGTTAATGAAGGGAAGAAAGTCATTCCTCTGTCACCTGTGCAATGCAGATGCTGGAAGAAAAGGGTCCACTTGGTGTGTTGAAGTATTCAGGTCTGGTCTCAACAGGTCCGCTGGAGTTCATAGCCCATGTGCTCCATGACCTGGGGCCTCTGTGATTCATTCAGTACTTTGATGGTGCAGTAAAGGGCACCTAACTCTTTATTATATAATTCATTCACAGGAAATAACTTTACAATAAAAGACAATAGAGTTCATATTCCTGATATAGTTACTTTACTCACATATTTTCAAACTTATCTCTCATGAGAATAGATGTTGAAAACACTTGGATATTGTATTTTCATTCTCTACAAAAAACTTTCAGCGACAAATGGTTTTGATATTTTTACTTATATATGCAAACATCTGGTTATAGAAAATTTGGAAAAATATAAATACATAAAGACAAAAATAGAAATCTATAATTTTACTACATAGATATATATCAATTTTTAATATTTTGTACTCTTCCTTCTTAGTGCCTTTGATGTATATTTTTACAAGCAAGTATACAACATGGGTATACACTCATCATTGACATATCATATATGTGTATAATTTTGTTCATTTAAAATAATATAAAATTATTTGGAAATGTTTTTATCAGTTTCCTACTACTTTATCTTAGGCAGTCATAATGTTACTACATATTAGTGTTACTGAGACTGCAGGCTCTTTAATTTGATTTCATTTGGCTCACATATTTAATAGCAATTTTCACTGTCTTCTGAGGCAAATGAAATAACTGTACCTGGTGAATATGGGACATTTATTCCAACCAGCAATGTAGTTTATAAGACCTATTTACACAAATAATATTTGACTTTTATTTCAAAAATAATCAGAGCAAGGACCATGAAGAAACACTGGAAAACTCTTTTTTTTTTTTTTTTTTTTTTTTTTTTTTCAGTACCAGGGATTGAATTGAGGACCTTGTGCTTGCCAGGAAGGCTATTATTCCACTGAGCTACATCCCCTGCCCAGAAACTGTTTCCTAGTTTGAAATATTTGAATCAATCACTGGGAACTGATGTTACACTAGAATCTATGGCAATTATAACAGATATACCGAGCAGTGTGGATAGTATTTTACAATATCTGGTGTGTTAGTGTCATGGCTTTCTCTAGGAATCCCACTAGTAATGAAAAGCATTAGGACTCTAAATATTAAGGGACTAGTAGGTTGAATATAGGTTGTAGAATATAGGTTGCAGAAAGAGAATTGACAAGAGGTAGAAAACATACAAAAACACAAATAAGAGAAAATTATTAAGAAATGTATTTGAAAATAAAGCTTTTACAAATCGTAAACCAGTGGAAGGTGATTTGAATTTATCTCATATTAGCAAAGTGGATACCTAGTTTGGAGCACGGAGAAACAATCCTGGCTAGCCGTGATTTATGTATAGTGCAACCATGAAAAGATTTGAAGATTAAACTGGGAAAAGAATTTAAGAATGTACTGCCAACATCACCCACAAGAGAAAAGAAAAGCATACTGAGGTGTTGTGTATTTCAAAACAGATGAGAAAAAAAAGAGAATTTTTTTTTGAAGGTAGATGGTTCATTTAAAATGGGCAATATTAGGAGCCTACACCCTACTAGAGCTTTCTACGGTGCAGTTTTCCGAGAGTCTAAAGATGTACTTTAAAGTTTCCCACAGCAGTTAATTCTGTAGCTCTGCTTTTATTAAATGTCAGTTCTTATATTATCTGAAGAATGTCTCCATTTGTTATTCCACCATGTTCTTAGGGATTCCGGTCCTTGAATCTGATTAAAAAGGCCTATCTCAATATAGGCACTCAAGACTCCTCGGAGTTCAGACCAGCTCAAAATTGGGCACTTGGATCATCTCAATTTGTACTAGGCTGTCCCACATGTTTTCACATTCAGAATCAGATATATCAGACAGAACAGCATGTCCTAGATACACTTCAGTGTAGTCATCAAAAGTGCCTTTTCAAAAGAAAGAAAACTGAGATCATCATTTTGTTTTCAAGAGATGGAACACGAGCTTTTCAGATGTTACTTTTTGAGATGGGGAGGTCTTTTTATTTCATTATATCAAGAGAGTAAACACCCAAGTCAGGACTTTTGAAAGGAAATGGAAAGTTAATACCTATTTTAAGACTCAACTACGTAGAAATTTGATCCGATTAATGATATGCTCAGTAGAGGTAAAGAAAAGCAAAATACATAGTTACTTTTCTCTTTTCAGAAAATTGTTAGTAAACAATAAATTTTATGACAATAAAATATAGTTTTACACACACACACAGAAACATAGTTTCACAACTGAGTTCCAACACATTCAGCCAGGTTGCTAAAATAGTTTATCATCATTTCTGAGAAGCAATTTTCCATAGTCATCATTGACAAAGTTAGAATCATAACCAATGGATGCAGGAGTGTAGCTATTTCATCTGCATAAAAACGATACTCACTGAGGTGGCTCTGCCCTGGGCAGGGTCTGGCTTGAGGATGGGTAGTGTGACATAGGGCATAAAAACTGCTGAAGCATTCAAAGACTGCAAAGTAAACAAACTAAGTGCTTTAAGGTGAAACCGAAATAGAATCTTAACTACTTCCGCAGTTTTACAATGCCTGAAAATTTGCAAAGCAGATTCAGGAATCTGACAGAGTCAACATAGATTGCTTTTGTGTTATTGGAAAAGATGCAGCAACAGGTTCTGCAAGAGCTATATTTGCTGGAATCCAGAGCAGTCCCTGTGTGTGTTTTCACATACTTTTGGATTTTTAAAAAAATTTATTAACTCTCCAATGCATTTTGAACTGTTACTTATTATTGAACAATATAAACATTTGATGTTATTCCTACTTTGCTGTCATCCACATCCCGGCTTTTATTAACAATAAATTTTAGAAACAATTAAACCTTCATTTTTTTTTTTGTTTTTTTTTTAAAAGAACTATAACGATTGCTCATTGCACTCAAGAAAGCCAAGCATAAGTCTCAGCCCGTTCTCAAATGCACCACACAGGGCAAACTAACAATCTAGAAATAAGTACTTGGAATTACAAAAGAACAAACTGGGTCAGTTTCACTGTTATTTTCTAGGCAATAAAATCTACCAGCCAGCAGAATCATCACCTAAAGGAAGTTATAAAGCATGCACTTTATAGTGTTTTAAATTTGAACAAAGCACATTTTGTTGAAGAACATTTTACAGGATACGAAAAAAATTATAGATAAAATAGTTGTCATAATTTTGATTTCCTTTACTATGTTGGCCTATTTGTATTTTTATGTCTTCCGATCAAAGTATAACTGTCAAATTCCATACCTTTTATTTTTCACATAAATGCTAGTGTCCTTCTCCCAATTCTTGAGTTAGAACATAGAGAACATAAGTTAGGGACCAATATGATATATTTTTCTGTGTTCCTTTTTACTATTGTTTTCAGAAGCTAACATATGTTCATCTCACTAATGCACTGAGTTTTGTAGTGGTATCATTTTTGGAGAAATCTGTCATCATCAATATGGCTCATTAGCAAAAAAAAAAAAAGTTTGGCAAGGGAATTTTTCTTAAATTGGAAAAGAGGCATCCACTTCTGCCAATGCACCTGTGCAATTAGATAATTACTTTAATCTTGTTCTATGTTACCTCAAGAGCGATTCTCCTATTGAGTAAGACAAAGATACGGCGCTTGTAGAGTTGAACACTATGGTAAACTTGCCTACATAATTCGTGAAATTGCATGAAGGTTGAGATATTTTAGGAATTTTAGTATACAGTATATCTTAGCAGCATTCTTGATTAATGTGCAAAAATTTAGAAAAACAAAAATATTTGAACTCTTTTAGATAACATATGTCTCGGATGAAATTCTCAGCTGGATGGAAATATATCCAGTAATTCAATTAGGACTAAATTATATTAAGTTCTGTTAATACAAATAAATAAATTGTTTTGAGAAATTAAAGAACTTTGTAATTTGCAATTTTGAATCTTTAAGAATAATCCTATTACAATCAGCAGCCAAACCTTTGTTTTCCTTATTTCTATGACTGCTTTACATTTACAGTATTTTATACTGGTGTATTGCAAATTCAGTCACATATTTTTCTATGAAATTTTCTCAACAATGTTGTGAACTTTTACTATCTCTAATGCACAAATAATGAGGTTGAGGCTCAGTCATATTAGATTAATTAATCTGCAAATAGTAGAGCTCAGATTAGAATTCAAACTTTCCATCTGTAGTGTTGTACTGTCTTTGTCAGTAGAGCAATAAATATTTGCTTTGATTAGATCAGCTTTGTCTGGTTCACACGTATAGAAAGTTGGAGAGCTTTATAATGCATTTTGAGCTCCTATTTATTATTGAAATATGTAAAATTTGATTCCATTTCTATATTTCTCATCCACCTCTCAGTTTTAATAACATTGTAAACAACTTGAGCTCTTCTGTGTTGAAAATAGCTTTCTCCAATAAGACATTTAGTTTTACTCTATTTTAAAATCTTGATGTTTTAAATTCTTTTATTTGAAAGCAAATTTATGGCATGAAGTAGAAGAAATACAAAGAAGAAATGCTCTGAAATATTCTGACAGAATATTTTAATAGTAAAATAAGAGCATTATCATTTCATAAAGCCAAAATTGGAACTTGTTCTTTGAAAAACCTATGCAAATAATAAAACACAGTACACAAAATTAGAACAGTTATAGAAATTTCAACATATCATACCTCAAATATGTGCTATAATTTACTCAAAATATCAATTAATAATTAGGTTACATTGGAAGTGGTTATTATAAATACTCAGATCTCTCTCTTTGTAGTATACCATAACAGTTTCAGAAGTGAAGTGTTAATTGCATAAAAGTGAAGAGCTGTATGCATGAACATTTATCATATTTAACGTATTATACCTGGTACATAATAGGTGCTATCGTATTACTGTATTACTTGAATGAATGATTATACAAACATTGAATTATAAATCTAGTTGCGTTAAACCCTTATTCTAGTCCCTTTCAATATGAATTTTTCAATTAAATTCTATTTTCTTTTCATTTCTTTTTTTTTGGTACTGGGAATGGAACTCAGGACCACACCTTTGCCAGGCGGGTGCTTGTGCCGCTGAGCTACATCCCCAGGCCTCCAGCTGAATTCTAGAATATTGCCCTTCACTATCTAAAAACATGTCCCAATGAAGGGGAAAGAAAGGAAGGGAAAAGGAAACAAATAATAGAAAAAAGGATAAAATGGAAACCTTTGTAGATAGGCAGGGGAAAAAGGGTTGGAGGGAGAGGAAGGAATTGGGAAAACATTGGAATCAAAATACTTAAAGGTACAAATTGCCTCGCTGAATACGATCTTTATGTATATCTAAACTGTATCAATAAATATAATTTAAAATTTAAAAATTTTTCCTGGAAAAATAATGATGTGAAGTTTTGGCTGTATATATATTTTAGGCTATATTGAAAGTCCACTGCCAGAATCTAGTAATTACTTCAATTTTTTCAACTTTCTATCAAATGTCATTGGTTGGCAATGTTTATTATCTTTTTAGAAAACAAATGTATGTATATCTTGTCATTTAAAATTGTTTTATATTGTTCTATGTGGAGTTTTGAGGTTTTATTTTTAAATTTTAGGTATTCTTGCAACAGTTTCTCTACAAGTGTACAGTATAAATATATTGTTTTTAAAATTTAAGTTAATCCATTATCTGAATTATGAGATTATTTGCCTAAGCTACTGGTCTCTTTTCTCCTAGACATAAGTGACCTAGTAGCAACGACGACACTCATGGCCTCAGTTAGCACAGGGGAGAGCTGTCTGCCACGCCCATTCGCCCTGTGCACGACGTCCATCAGCACTGGGACTTAGGAAAATTTGGTATTTTTTATTTTCTATTGGTTTAATTTTTGGTTGATTTTCTGGCATATTTATATTAAAATCTCTCTATTTACAGTCTTCCGGCTTATCCGTAGTTTGCGTTCTGAGGTTTTAGTTACCCATGCTCAACTCCTGTCTACAACCGTCAGTGGAAAATGCTAGAAATAAATAACTAATAAGTTTTAAATTTCGCCACTTCTTTTAGTGTGGTGAAAGCTCACACTGTGCTGTTCTGTCCTGCTGAGGACGTGGATCATCCATTTGTCCAGGATAGCAGAGCTAAACACATGATGTGCTCTCTGATAGCGTCACAGCCATGAATAGGTTTACTTTGGCAGGACCGCACAGTTTGTGTTGACCTAAGCCTTATTTTACTCCACAGTAACCACAGAGCGCAAGAGTGACGATTCGGGAAATTTAGTTATGACAAAGAGAAACCGCAGTGCGCTTCCTTTCATTTGTTGTTATAAAAACAAGGAGGAATAAGTGCGATACTCAAGCAGGGAGAGGACAGTCATAGAACTTCATAAACATATTGTTATACTTGTTTGTGTCTTACTATTATTTATTTTTGCTCATCTTTTCTTCTCCCTAATTTATAAATGAAACTTTTCATAATTATACATAAAAGTGTACTGTATAGAGAGTTCAGAATTAGCTGAGAGTTTAGGCATCCCTAGGTGTTTTGGAACATACTCCTCTAGATAACGAGTATTACTGAGTATTAGAAAAATAAAATCAGGGAAGTGTATAAGAAATGAACCAAATACAAGACAAAATATTAAGAAAATTTAAAAATATAAAATATTTCACATTGTCCCAATAAGTAGTCCCAGGTAAAGTGATACTTAACAAGATATTAGTTTCGTATGTGATACATTGCATACATTTTCAAAGGTTACTTTATTCAGCAATATTGATAGCCAAGGCCGATGTGTTCTTATTTTGGCTGAAGTATTCTCATAACCATATTAGGGAAAACTACATGGTTGCATGCTCTTCCTGAATTTGAGCAATGTGTCAGAATTTATATCTTGTGCCTCTACTATTCCATACAGAAAACTGAAGTGTGTTAAAAGAGAAAATGTTGATTTAATATTTCTCATATGGATGATTTGCGTTATGGGAACAGCAAAAAATGAGGCCAAAGTCAATCCCTCTAAGACTTAGTATGACAGACACTTAGGAAGGTCTTTTTTTTTTCTTTTAAGCTACTAAACCAAAACATCTACCAATGATTGTAACTAACTTTCTTCCAATTTAATAAAATAATAATACTTGTACAATTAATTTGTGACAATGCAGACATAAGATCCTGGTGAAGCTGATTTAGAAGTTCAACAGAATTTTTCCAAGTAATTCCTGGCAAAAGTTAATAAAGTTAAAATGACATATACTTAGATTTGATTTTCTTGAAAAACAGGAAGTTGTATCACATCTTCAAAGTGTATATTTCTAGAAAGTTTTTCTTAAATAACATACAATTTCTTTATTCCTTTTAAACTTTTTTCTTAGAATTTATAAAAAATATTGAAGATTATAAAATGAAAACCAACCTCTCACTCCGATTACACACCCATTTTTACTTACATATCTTGTGTTCAAACGTTTTGGAGAATTGCATTGGAGTTATTGTTCTGAGTAGATGTAGAGAAATGTTTCAAATAGCAGGCTTAAAGCAGCGACGGATAACCAAATACGATTCCTCCGCTGCCCGCATTTCTTCCTCTCCCTTCTTTCACAATTATTTTCATGATGGACCTACCTCACAGTTCTGCCAAACGTATATTCTCAGGCAATTGTTGGTTCTTTTTTTAACCAATTGAACTGTTCATTAACAATTTTTTTGAGTCATGTTATTTTTCAGGGACTATTTTAAGGACTTTGGATATTAGAGTAAAAACACTTTCAAATTTGTGCTTTCCTGAAGTTCTCTTTCGAGCCAATTGAAAGAGTAAAATAAAGAATGTGGCTTATTATAACAAGATTTCAGAGAGTCGTAGACAGAAAGTAAGCTTGGATTATAGAGCAGAATCTTGTAAAGGTGAAGGAACTGTGAATAAATGTCGAGATGGAAGGGAAAGTCACCAGGCTGCTTAGGGAAGGCTTATTGGATGTGACATTTGATGAGAAACTTGAAAGGAGAAAAGAAAGTGTCCATGTGGCAGATAGTGACTGAAGAGGATTTTAGGAAATCCATAAAAAAGAAAGTGAAAAATTGAGAAATTTGATGTGGGTAGGCTGGGTGGCAGAGTACACAGGCAGATGAAGTCGGAATGACTTAGGAGACTGCAGGTGGTGAGCAGTTGCATGGGAAGAATTAAAAGTAAAAGAAAGCTTTCTACCTATACTGAAATCGATGGAAGCTAAGTCCCTCTTGCATGCATCCGAGCACGTCATGAAAACCTTATGGACAAGGACAACTGATACCTTGTGGGCTCATTTTGATTACTCATTAAGGGGCAAACAAGAAAGATTTGACCTTTTCCTTTGGCATCTGTCTCAGTCTTGTTAGTGTTCAAGTCATATTTCACATTCAAGATAACTATCCCTGAGCCAACAGAGAAAAATCATTCAGATTGTGTCCACTGTGACTGTAACCAGTTCTCTGACTTTTCCTGAATCATTTATAAAAGAAGGTCATATTTTCCCAGGTCTCCTCCTCTCTCGTACTTCCTAATGAGCAATTTATTTATGTATATCTTAAACTTATATTCTACCTTCAGCTCAAATTATATTTGTAGCTGACTATCTTTCAAAAATTGTGAAAGTATAGCTCTTTAGCCGCCATTCCTCCCACTCACTTTGTTCTCTGTGTTTCGCATGACTACAGTATTGAAGTTCTTTTTAGGGGCTCTGAGTAAGAATTTCCTTCCTTTCTCTCCTTTCTTTTCAAGGACCATTTTCTCTTGCATTCTCGATCATACTTTGTAGTGCCTTATCTGAAAATTTAACTCTTGGCTAATTTCACTCATCCGTCATCGTTTCTCTTCTCTTTCCTTTCTCTCTTCCTCTTAGTGTGGGCTTTTGTCTATGCAGCTCCAGCTTATTTAAACTTTTATCATCATAAAACATAATTAACAGAGAGTGAAAGATTTTTAACTTTAGTGCCCTTACCTTTCAGCTGGATCTCCGACACATTCTTTCCTTTTACTAGCAAATATTTTGATATAATAGCTGTTTTACTTATCTTTATTTTTATAAGCTTCTTTCTCCTTTCAGCATAGGTGAATGTTGGTTGTGTCTTTACTCCACTTCTTGCTTATATTTACTAAATTTATGTTTCTTATAGTCTTTTGGAAAAAATTTCTGTATTTTATGAACTTAGGTGGTCTGTTTTGATTCTTGTTTCTCAGAATTCTTTATTTTCATTTCTCAGAGAATATGTATGTGATGTTGGTAAACACGTATTGAAAAAAATTTTATATTCCATTTCTAAGAAATTTCTTATGCCTTCCCTTTTTTTAGTGTGCTTTGATTCTTTTGTTATGCTCACAGTCTAAATACTTGCATCTTTTCTTTCACAGCTGCTTTTATATAACCATGTGCTTTGAGGTAATACTTCACAAAACATGATGTAATAAATTTAACCTCTCTTCACATCCTTCTTTAATTCATGATATGATAATGACAAGATTTACCCAATTTTCCAAATAGGAACCTCAACATCTTCAATCATTCCTCTTCTTCAATTCTCACAGCAAGTCAGGAGCTAAATCATCCAGATGACAGTTTCTCAAACTATTAGTGGTGAAAGAAACATGTTTTATTATCTCAACCTCTCCATATTTTCTGTGGCTACCCTAATTCCAGCCTATTTTACTAGTTACATAACATCGCATAAATTCATCCTGCTTCTTGCCTTTCTCTAACCTTAGTGATTTTTAGTTTTATACTTCCACGCTCAGTCTTATAACAAATCCATCTCAACTACCTCAAAAATTCTCTGCCTACTCCTTACAGTTCTCTGTATGATTCATGCAGGCACAGTCTTCAAAGGTAGATCCTGCTTTTGTTTCAGAAGCTGTTGTCATAGCTTGAAATATCTTTCAACACTTTAATAATCTGGAAAAACCTTGTTTATCCTTGTGGTCTGGTTCATACATTATACTTTCTGTCAAATCATTTGTGAATCCTTAGCTCTGAAGTATACTGAAAATATAATAAGTTTTGGGTTAACTCAGTTTGTATTCTACCACTTTGTTTCAACTTTGTTAAGTTCTCTGTTACTTGTTTCTTCTGCAAGAGCATTAAAATGTTAACGTCTTTGAGTTATATTGGTGATAAAATGAAAAGTACACAGTGATCTACCTAGTTCTTGATATACAGAAAATAGATACTAGGAAATAACATCTACTCTCACTTATATTTCTTTTTAATATATTTTATTATAGAATAGTACTGGGAAGTAAACAAAATAAATATCTAACATATGATTAATGAACACATGAATAAATACCTTTCAGTGAGTAATAATGGGGAGGTAACAATTTACCTCGAATCAATGACTGATATTTATTTTTACTGTAAATTAGGATCTAATTTGTAATGGTGTTCAGCGCTTATTATATGAACATTAATACTGATAACTTAAAGAAAAAATGCTTTTAAGCAAAAGCTAATGCAAGTGTACTGCAATTCCATCAGAAAGACAAAAATAAGCTACTTTAAGAGAAAGACGTTCTGAATGCAGATTTTTAAAGGACAAATAATATCAGCAATCAGTCACTACTTTTATTTGAAATCTTAAGAAAGCTCCAGATCCTGCAAAGCCCCTCACACCTTACTCAGAGCGAAGGCTGCATGGTCACTGAAGGATGCACATAATTCAGTCGATGATCAAAAATTCACCCATTGTAGATTAATCACAACTTCGGGGGTGATTTTTGATAGCATTGACATAGAGAAAATGTCTAATCAGAGGAATATGTGCACATGCATTCTTTTTCTATAGACGAGATATCTGAAGTATGGGTTAACACGGTTTCCTCTCTGGTGTTTGTTTGATTATACTCTTGCAGAAAAGTTCTGCTGCAGAAGTTTCTGATTTGTGGCTGCAGATGTAGAGGCACATAGAGGTCAAAAGGAATAAGAAAAAGAAAATCAATGAGATGAGACAGATTCGTGTTTTGCATTTGTATTACTCACAAAGAAACATCATAGATGATGATAATATATTTAATAGGGAGAACTTGAATTAATGTTCTATTTTCTGAGGAAAAAATTAAGAGGTTATTTTCCTCAAAACTCAAGAGCAATGAATAATGCTAAATTACCAATTTAAAGTTAAATTTGCATAACCAAGAAGAGGGCAGAGAAAAAGATGAGACTTAAACACATGTATGCAATTTTGAGACAGTATGAAAGGTCAAGATAAGATATAATGAATGTAGGAAAAAGTTTATTTGTATCCTTTAAAAAGATTTTATGCCAAAATGAAATTTTGCACCACAGTTTGAAGCTGTATTTTAATCCATGAAGGATGGCTCCTTCACAGCCTTTTCTTGATATTTCCTATTGTAATGAGCGCTAAAAAGGGAGAAATTACGCCTATTCAGAGATAACTCAGTATTAAAGTGGGACATCAGTGGCTTCACCTTTCCACCTAAATTTTGATCTCAAGTATAATCTTCCTCAGAATGATTTTCAAGGAAGAACTGCTGTTTAAGTAGACAAAACTTTCAGATACACAGTACATAATTTTCAGGTGAGTAACATTATTAACATTCAGTGATATGAAAGTATGAAGAAAATAATTATAGTGACTGGTAATATGAGCAAAATCTATGTAGTAGACTGACTTGTAAAATTCTATGTAATATCCATATACAGAATGAGCAGATCACAAGGATTTCTCTGTTGATCACCTCTGGTTTTTCAGTTTATTGTCAAGGCTATAAAGTGGTGTGTGCAGTGTGTGCGTGCATGCGTGCGTGCATGTGTGTGTGTGTGTGTGTGTGTGTTTTAAAGAGAAAAGGAGAGGTAGAGAGTGAGGTATAGGGTCTCCCTAGAATTCATTTGTTCAATTTAGGAAGAAGAAGCAGTTACAAGGTAGGAATAGTATTTACTTCTTTCATCCAACAACAAATTTGAAAGTGAAAGAGTATGAGTTATAAATTGTATAATGACTATTTCTGAGACTAGCAGCAGAGTCAAAGAGAATATGTTATGTTAGAATTCTCTGCTAATGGGTTTCCCCTTTTCTTTCATTCTAAGAGTAAAATAAAAAGTGGACAGAAAAATATAATTACATTAATGAGGGAAATATTACATCAATTTGAAAAATTTGCAAGTCCTCTTTGTTATTACTGTTTAGTTTTATGAACATAACAAACTTCAATTGAAGTTCACAAAGGTTTCCAGCTTTCACAAGTAGCTGGCTGTCTGCCAGTAGAAAATCTATAGCTATTACAGACATTTGTCTTAAAATATTCCTTTGTCTTTTACTCCTCTGCAGACCTAAGGCTCAAATTTGATGAAGGGAAGATCAAATTACACTGCTCGTTTTTTTTTTGTCTGCCTGAAGTCTTGATCACTTAGCATAACATTTCAAATTAAGAAGATAATTTTTATAACTAGGAAAGGTGAGAATAGGGAGAAAAGCTCTGTAGGCCTAACTATCATAGTATGCTCTGCATTATTTTGCAATGTGTAATTACTGGTCTCGCTCACCTGATAGTAAGTTCAGAGAATGTGTTTATTTATTTCCACAGCCTAGAGCGTTTACACAGTCTTGCACCCAGGAAAGCCCCTAAAAATTGTCCGTTGAAATGAACTGAACTAATTAAGAATAAGGCTGCAAAGAATAGAGGCACATTGTGTCCAAATGCGGAAATATAAAAAGAAATGTAACAGAATTAGTGACCTCCAAGCTTTGTTCTCCTTTTCTATTTCTGAAGTATGTGCAGCTTGTACAAGCATCTATTAGAAACAAAAGAGTATAAAAATTTAATTTAAATTTAAGCCAAATTCATACTTAATTACAACTCTCATGTATTTTTATTGCATTTCATTGTTTCCTACAAACGTGATGTTTTAAAAATAAAATTTAGTTGAGATTTATTTCTCATAAATATTTCAACGATGTCACTTACGGGTATGAATGTACACACACAAATATGTAGATCCCACGTCCATGTATTGATATATATGCATACACACATGCATACATATATATCATATGTACACACAGATATACACAAATGTTCAAGATATAAATGTTATACATGTTTTTTATCAAACTATAGCAACACTAGATTTGGAGACAAAAACATTACTTAAGCTGACAGATTTTGTTCTCTCTTGGTTTATTTTGTACAATACAAAAATAAAGCATACAATAATCTTAGTATTTAGGTTTCAGTGGGAATACATAAGACATTGATCCAATAATTTCAGCAAAGCAAAACTTGTGTGTGTGTGTGTGTGTGTGTGTAATACTATTCTTGTGGGTTCTAGAAACATGTAAATGAACTAAAACATCTTAGGCTATGACAATATTCTCCTAATGTGACCGGATATTTCCTGAAGTAAATAGATAAAAATATAGCACAGATTATTAACAAATCTTCTTCATTAACATTGTACATATGTGTATAATAAATGCATTACATCTGAAGGTGATTAGATGTTGAGTATCATTATATTTATGAGATCTTTAGCATACTATTTAATGGAAATAAGTTACTTGAGAACTAAACTATTGAAGAATTCAATTTTAATGAAGGTGTAATTTCTCAGTGTATATTTTTCTCCTTGAACACTGAGTATTTCATATCTTGAAAGTTTTAGCTGGTCACTTAAAAACTTAGCCTTGTTTCTAAATCACTCAGTAAAAGAAAAGCTTTATTTCCTCTGCTCTGTATTCCTATTATTTACATTGTTTATATAACAATCCATTGCTTCATTTCGTGTAGAATAATTACTAAAAAGCCTTTGCAGTTATTTTACATTATTAAGTGTAATGTTTTATAGCACATAATGTTTTTTTTTTCCTTAAGGCTAATTTACTGTTTCCTCTATTGCTGCAACAAATAGTCCTAAAACATTTTGCAGCATTCTGGCACCTGTACAAGGCTGTAACTTATGAATATTCTAATAAGATGGCATCCAGAACTGGCAAAAATTCAGGACTCATACACAATTAAGGTTCTGGCAGCCCTCGGTGCTATCATACCAAGCCTGACAAGAAATATTTAGGTTAATTAACACAAGGTATAGCTTTTTGCCTTTGGAATGCATAACGCTTTTAAGATCACCACAGTTCAATAGTCAAGATATTTCAGTTATTATTGCAATGTTTCTCACACTAATGTTTTTAGAACATTTAACAGTTATTTTACAACTTAATTTTGTTAAGTTCTGGAAATGTTATTTTTCCCTCTGCAACTTGTTACATAAATAATGCCTGGAATGATTTTATTCTGTGTTTCAAAGCAATATTGAATGTGAAGCTGTTTGCACAAATAATTTTGTAAGAAATTCCTATTATTTTATCCACTGTTTGCTAACACTGCTTTCTACAGCTGCAAGTACTTCAATTTCAGAACCCTGTTTTCCTGCAATACTCTGGCAATTCCTAAACTTTCTTAGATTCTGCAGTAGAGAAAGTATTGTAAATCTCTTGATGATTTATGCAGTGTCAAAAGTGTCTCCTAAGAGTAAAATTATATAAATATTCAAACACATACCACAAAGAGTTATGTCTCCTTACTGGATGAATTTAAATGGTTTCAGCACAGGCAAAAATGAACTCGTAGAGTAAAGAGCTGAGATCGGGGATGTAGCTCAGAGGCACAGTGCCTGCCTGGCAAGGATGAAGCCCTGAGTTTGATTCCTGGTAAAAATAAATTAATAAGTAAATATCTTCCTGGGGCCAAATTCAGAGCCTTAAATTTTGTCATGTAGACTTTTATAGAATGTCTACTAGTCCCTTGAGTTATTTTGTTTTATTGTGCTATTCCCTAACTTCCAGATGTTTGTCTTAAACTTAGCTATTTCTGTGTTAAATAAGAGGTCCTACAAATAACTGACTGCTCCCTACACAAAAGTACATATAGCAACATGATACATGCCTTATAGAATTTTCTTGTGCTTTCACTGTAGTCACAGAATAACCAGTCAGCCTGACAAGTCTTAACCTTTTCTTTTACATTCAAATATAACTGTGATAAACACCAATTTCCATCACTCTGCAAACTGTGATTTTCATGTGAGTAGTGGCAGTGGAAAGGGTGGGGTTCACAGAATCTCCAGGAATGCATGGCATGCAAAGCCATTCTGGGGCACCCAGACTGTGCCTTTCATATATGACTAGATCCCTGCTTGACTGTCTTTGAAACAGTATAAAATAAAAACAAAGGACTCATACGTTTTGGACAAAATGAGTTGACCTCCCTTCTTCTACAGAGACACGTTTGTGACACATTTGGAGAAGGAAGTTAAGGGTATAATCTTGGGTGTGCTTGATGCCCCAAAACTGTGTGCTATGGAGCACACATTCCTGGTTTATTATTATGATGATGTATCTCATGGAAACAACTTTTCTTCAGTACCATTTTGTTTTGTTATACTCAACAAATGTATTCTAAATAATTTTATTGCTACTAAAATTATAGCATAAAAATTTAGCAAGCTTTTCTTGACTTCTGAAAGGTTTCCCAGCAGGATTATTACCTTGGAGCACACTTCAGGATCTAGGGCCTCTGCTCCATTCTAGTCTAAGAAATGTGCTATTGGTTCCACATGATGAATGAGCCGTCAGTATTTTCTGTTGTTGCAGATCTCTAACTGACACAGAGGCACGCTCATCAGTAATGACGATGCTTGGAATGTGCATGACGTCACATTCTCATGTAGCTGCATCTCCGATGGCACTGAAAGGGGCCAGTTGCTTTCCTAGTTGTTATGAATTGAACTGCGCTTCAAGCCAGAGAACAGCAAAGATTGACTGCCACTATCCAAAGCCAGACAGAAGCAAAAAACAATTGTACTTAGAGGCAGAGGGAAATATATCCTTCTAACGTCTTGATTTTAGATTTATTGGCTCAAAGACGCAATAAACTTCTGTGGTTTTAAACCATCTAGTTGATGGAAGACTTTTGCTGTAGAAGACCTAGGCAACTAATACAGAGACAGAGCTAATGTTCAACCAGTATCCACCGGATACGACCATAGCTATAAGTTATCTCTTCTTTCAGTTGTATTGAGTATAACTCCTATAGTTTGATGGCCTAAACTATCTTTTTAATTGATTATTTTGAAGACCACTTATAATGTGAGCATGAGATCAGAATAGGACAATTAAATGGTTAAAAGTTTAATGATGCCTGTGGTGGTGGTGCACACCTCTGATCCCAGCACTTGGGAGGCTGAGGCAGAAGGCTCTCCATGAGTATGAGGCCAGCCTGGGCCATATAAGAGAGTTGAAGGCCAGCCTGCACTACACAGAGGTACTCTGTCTCAAAAGAAAGTCAAAAAGCACCAAAAAATGTTTAATGATACATGAATGTGAAAATGACAGCTACAGATCCATCTTGTCTGTACATTGAAGGACAATGTCAATTTGTGTAGATATTTAAAAATCTACTTTATGTTTCTCTAATTAATTAATAAATTATTTGCCTATTAAATACTTTCAGCTGAATTTCTCTATGATCATAAATCTTTTGATTCAGGCTATCTAGTAAAGGCAGTAAACTAAAATCAGGAAGTCAGTTTCATTTCCCTAATTCTTACTACAGAACTCTCATCTCAGGAGTAAAATAAAGCACAGTCTTAAATGTAAAAGGTGTACAGAGGTGAAAATGCGTCTTTTTGCCTCATGGAACATAGATTCTTCACCTGTGGGCTATCCTTCTGGTGTTTTCCACAGGACCAAAGTGGAAAAGAACAGCTGATGAGCTAAGTAGGACCCAACCCAGGGGTTTTGCACAGGCTAGACCAGTGCTGTATCAGTGACCTGTATCTCTGGCCCTTAATCTATGTTTTCTTTAAGCATAAATGCACAAATTACATTAAGTACAAAATTTTACTGTTGATATTTTATAGACAGTAAGGGACAGGGCAGGACATAGCCCTTGCCCTTTGAAAATGTTAAAATGACAGAGTAAAGTGGTGACAGAATTTCACAAGTGAAGGATACATAGAGTGAGCATATTATCCACTTTCTGAATATTGAATCTGCATTAGCCTTAGATGGCAAATAAAATAAGGCAGTCAAAACTGCAGGGGAGTTATTTTAGGAATATGAATATGTAGCCTGTGTAGAAAAGATCAATGTTTTAGGTATTACATTTTGCAGAATTTGTCACTGAATACTACAAGGAATGATGAAAAATGGAAGAGTTAAGACTGATTTTTATCTTTCTGTTTTTAAACACAAAATTATGCTGTAACTTTTTCCATTACCATTTCAACAGAAAATTTTGAAGAAAGAATATTTTTGCTTCACTTTTGGAGAGGGATGTGGTTGTGATTCAATCTTTTAATGTAACATTTGATATACTTCTCACATACACAAGGGAAGATTTCTGATGGCTGAAAAAACTGGCAAAAACAACTGGAGTTCAATACTCTCAACAATAGCCACAGAATACGGTTTTAAGATAGTCGTAGCACAACTATTTAAGGTCAGTCAGGAGTAGAAAGGTTCACTCAATGAAAAGGGTACTAACAGGAGAACTAAAACTTAGAAAAAGGTCTTGAGCTAAAAGTAAAAGAAATTAAAGCCAAAAAGGACACAGAGTCTATCTCAATTAACAGTGGCCTGTTTCATAAAACAAACAAAAAACCCTATAATCTAGAAAAAATATTTCACTCATGGTCCCCTAGCTAATGAGAAGTAAAACCAAGGTAAGCAACAAATGCAGTTCTACAGAATCTCAGTTTAGCTGTTTTTCTTTCTCTGTGCACCTGAAGCAGATTCACTTCTAATATTACAGCAGGTTATCACTTGCAAACTCTTTTGAGCACCACAAGTACTAGTAAGCATGAAGGATAGATAATTGGTTCAACTTTACAGCTAATTTAAAGTTAAATACTGTTTTCAAAGCTGGGAGTCAGATGAGGGAGGCAGCAAAATTTAAATCAAGGATGTTTATAACCAGTTTTGGTACCATCGATGACATCTGAAAAGTAATCTTCCACACATATTCTTATATCACTTGCGTCATGTTAATCATCCACAGAGATTTACTTGAAAGTAAAGAAGGCTAGAAATTTCCTTCTCCTATGCATTACAGTGATAAAGTCTGCCCGATCTGAAATACATAATAAAACTTATTTTAGTCATAATAGAGTTAGAAAAATAGTCTGGTTCTTAAAAATAATAATACTGTATCAAAATTGTGAGTGTCTATGGTACTTTTCACATTAGAAGTTCTACAATTGTAGACACGATAAAGAAGAGCATTTTTATGACTGCACGTAGGATTCGTTGATCTGCTCTCCTATTTTTACTGGGTTTTGGCTAGGACCTTACCTACACTGAAGAGCCAGAAGCTCCAAATGTGGCTAGGAGGAAGCCGAGTGCAGCCATTCAGAGGTTAAGGCTAACCTGTTTTGTGCGCCGTATATACGATGCTGTAGCTGCTCGTAAGTGTCAAGGGATTCGTTTCTTAAAAAGTCAGTTCTCCGGCTCTTCTTCACTAAACTTTCCAAGTGCTGCGCAGCAGCACAAAGGGTCTTTGTGAGCTGCTTAGAGCAGCTATTTGTCCATTGTTTTGGCTCAAGGACTGCCTCCTTTGTTGATGCGCCTCCATGGGTCTGAACAGTAGTTCGACAAAGAAGAAAACTGAAAACAAAACCAAAAAAAAAAAAACCCCAAAAAACAAAATATGCAATTTTCATTCATTGGGTTTTTCTTAAGAGAGAGGGAAAAGTTACCTATGTTATTTAAAAGTTTATTTTTTCTTCACTGAGAAGTGAAGGTTAATCCAATACGTCATTGCACCGGCAACAACAACAGCAAAAAGACGTCAAAGGTAGAAACCGTGAGAATGAAAAGGAGCAGTGTTCTGCGATTGGTGAAAAGGCAAAACATAACATGGCACTTGCTATTGCAGAGACAAAACACCTACGGAAAATTTCTACTGTAATATCTGATGATATCAAGTAATAAATGGGTTCCTGTTAAATACAATTTTAAAACTTGAAAGGATTTTTAGATATCATCTAAACCAATCTATTCCTTCCTTAGGT
This sequence comes from Dinomys branickii, assembly GCA_004027595.1. Taxonomy (NCBI): domain Eukaryota; kingdom Metazoa; phylum Chordata; class Mammalia; order Rodentia; family Dinomyidae; genus Dinomys; species Dinomys branickii. Next base: position 89,348 of record PVLD010002871.1, read on the forward strand.
GAGGAAATTGCAGTCCAGAGAAATGAAGTGATTGTTCCGATTCTAGAACAAATGCCAACAGAGAACAAGGAATAAATATACGATGCTACTGTCGTACAGCTTGATGATACAACAGTAATTTTTGCCTTTGTTTCCCCCCTCGATTCTCCCTTGCTCAGAAATATACCGTCTTCATGGGCAACACTACCTGAAGAGAGTTGTGAATTCAGCGTATTTTTCAACGTACCTATGTGTCTGCAAGTTTGAAATAAGTAAATTACTGCAAACATATTCCCTTCAGTCTCCCTTCCCTTCTCTTCAGCTCCCTGATCCTCGTGAATCTGCCAGTTACCGTAATTCACAATTTATACTGCAATGTGGCCCTTTCTTACCAGGTGTATCCTTTAGCCTTCTATTGCTTGCACGAATAAGTTAACACATGATTATTACAACAGATTTTAAAATATTTCCTATAAGGTTAGAAAAGAGTGTTCCATGAGAAAAAGTATTTCCTGTCGCCTGCTTTAAAAATACTTTTTTTGTGTTTTTTAAAATGTAGCTATTCTCGTTTATTTGTAGTTCTTCTGTGGTAGCTTTGGCAGCTACAGAGTTGACTGCAACAAAGAGGTATGGCACACAGAGCTTAACACATTTACTAGGTGCCCATTTATAAAAATAGTCTTCCGTCCTAAACGAACGTGCAAGACCAAGATGGCTACTGAAGAGCGCCACGGTGCTTGTGAAGCTGGATGTGCTACAGCAGTACCGGGTGCATATGTTTATTCACCCACTGACAAAGTAACTTTTAAATTGATAGAAATGGATTTTTTACAGGACTGAAATATATTTCTTTGGATTAAAGAAAAAAAAAACACCTGTATTATAAAAGCCTGCTTTGGGTATTTGCCCTTTTATAATTTATGTTTCTGAATTGGTTCTTTAGATGAATCAGAAGAGTTAGAATGACTTACATGACCCAACATGCAGAAAGATATGAGGAAAAACACTCTCAGAATAAGGAGAAAAATTTCCTAACAAAACAAAGCAGTGTACTGAAAACATAATTAACCTTGAATCACTGCATTCCTTGAGTATACGACAAACAATTTGTGCCTTTTGAAAATGTTCCTTTTTATATTGAGTGCTGAGAATTTCTTTGCTCTCCTCCGGGCATTGCTGCAGTAATGGAAACCGAGGCCGATATGTGTTCTCGTGTTTGCACGCTGCTGTCAGGCTTAACTCCGACAAGCTTCCTCGTGTGCGGGGCAGTGAAAACTCCCGCAGAGGAAGAGGAATTTTAATTTCTTTGATATCTGTGTATGAAATGTCAGTGAAGTCAACAAATATTTTGTTTCAGTCATGTTTTATAACATGTTTTTAAATAATCAAATAGACTAAATGATTGTCATATGCACTAAATATTTATTTGGCATTTGTCTAATCATACTCAACCCACAGCACTGCAGAATATTTATGGGGAAAGATCTTATACTTTCTTTAAAACAACATTGCTTCACGATTTCTAAACACAGAGCCAGTCTGGGATTGATACTATTACTCAGGTCACCAAACGATGAATTGTGTAATGTAAAGGGAATGGAATAGAAGACCTAGTGATTCTATAAATATTGAGAAACCATGGTCAAATATGGTACAGCATTGTTCAAATTGGATTTCTTGGAGATTTGGGATTTTGAAGGCTATGTAAACAGGAACAGTACCTCAGGTTCATCCTCAGACAACATCACAACAACATCTTACATGAATTTGTTTCATATTACATTCAGCACAAAGTTTCCCTTGAGAAATCAAAGGGATCACTGCCTAAACATTTGTGAGTCCCAGTGCTCTAAGTAACTGAGGAAGAGTATTCAGAATGTATACCAAAGTCTGAGTTTGCTGATGGGCAAACTCCTTACTTTTCAACACAGTCAGAGATGCGCTGAACTATTTGCTAAAATATTTGTATTGAAGAATATAAAAGGAAATGTTAAACCACAATCTCAGGGAACTAATGTGCTAATTAGCATTGCAGTGAACAAGAATCTATATTTATAATCTAGAGTCATATAAGAAAAAGAAGGATGATACTTTTCATCAAAAGACAAAAATAGGATTGACGTTCTTTGACATAATTTATGAGTAATGAATCAGGTCATTTAATTCAACCTTTTTATTTTATACATAAAGATATTAAAAAGAACCTATAATAATCGACACACCAGATCTAGAGAACAAGCCCATGTTTCACAATAGTTTAGGACTTTGGATATGTGGCTTTTTATGTTTAATACCTGTCTATCCTTGAGCAAATTTATGAAATTATCTGAGAAACACCTTTATCATTTCTACCCTGGGTAAATCTTGATTGTTTTAGTGTTTTTTTTAGGGTAATATGAAATATTCTGTGTAAAAAACCCAGGTAAATATGATTTACTTCCACTGAATAAGTCTAAGAATTTATAATTGCTAACATCTGACTTTTCAAACCTAAGAATATGCCAATTTCATATACTCATAACCATTATTACTAATGTTATGTTATTAGCACTGTTAGCAATGCTATTATATTTTATTTTAGGGTTGATTTAATTTTATGAATGTTTAGGCTTCACTCTTGTTCTTGGTCCTAACCAAGCGCCTATCTTTATTCATTTATGGATGTCTGTTTTTGTATAGCTATAAATAAACATTTCACAATATCTCACTTCACTTTAAGGTGTTTGATATATTTCTTTTATTAGTATGTCTCTCCATAGCTTTAACCTGCTCTTATTTTAAGGTAGTCATTTTTAAAATATTGAATTCATGATTTAACTCAGTGGCACACAAAGCACTTTATTATCAGAGGAAAGTGACATTATTCTCCTCTGAAGTGTTAGGTAGACATGAGAGGAGGACACAGTTAATTATAGGAACCAGAGGAGATGTAGTTGTCACCAAAATATATGCATCAAGGTCCATTTTGCATATTATTTAAAATATTACATATTGTTCCACACAGCTTTAGCCTTTAAACATTTTCTGTTTCTTTTTGTTGTTCAAACTGAGATAAATACCCTTTAATATGATCATCCATAATTACTCATGATATCGCATCCAGATGTACAGAGAAAGCCTGGAAAATCTGAGATGTGCAAGAGAATATCTGGCCTCCATTGTGCTAGAGCTTTTTGAAATCTCTAGCTGATAGAAGCAGGTGATTGGTGATTAGATTTTTCCAATTCTAAAGAATATCTGCTGTCAGATTGCCATGCTGATTTTTAAAAATTCATGGAAATATTCAACGCTTATCAAAATTGTAGCAAATGAAACTATCTTAAATGTATATGAAGAAGAATAATTGACAATGTTCCCACTTCAATTTTAGCACACAACTGAGAATGATCTGGAGCCGGTCACTGTGGTACCGTCCTATAAGCCCAGTGCTTGGGCAGGAGGATCACTGTGAGTTTGAGGCCGGCCTGGGCTATAAAGTGTGCTCCTCAAGGGTAGTCTGAACTACAGAGTTATTGCCTCAAAAAAGTCAGGGGGGGATGATATAATACATACACTTTTATGTTTTAAGCAAATTGAGTTATTAAGCATTTTACATTAATATTGTTATTCACTAGAGTCTAATGGAAACAGCCTCCAGACTTACTTGTGTGAATGTTGAATCAGCCATTTACTTCCCTTAAAAATCTCTCTAAACTTCAGTTTCTGTGTTGGTGTACAATGTCACTATAATAATATTATTCTGTAACTTTTTTTTTTTTTTTTTTTTTTTGGTACCAGGAATTGAACTTGCAACCTCTTACTTGCCAGGCAGGCACTGTGCCACTGAGCTAAATCCCCGGCTATTCTGGCTTATTTAAGAATCATATTCTGATTGTGAACAAGAAGAGCCCATGGTGACAGCTGTATACCATTGAGGAGAATGTCCCTCCGCAATTTTTAATGTGATCCTATAGCAATGACATGGCAGAGTGGAACTGGGTCAAAAGAGGCAAAACTCAGACTTTCCTGTAATTCTAAGAAGGTAAAGAACAGGAATATGATATCTATAAAAATATAATTTGTAAGTATACCTGTAAGTTATATAGAGATAAAAAGGATGAGATTTGAGAAGTATCTCAGGATACTTAAAATTTATACTAATATGGGATATATCAAGCTTATATTCCTTCTGATCTGTTTCATCAAATAGACTTTCCTTAATAATTTCTACATTGAGGAAGGAGCGTTTAGGGTATTTAAAAATTCCAGCAACCCTTGACCCAAGGCTTACTACACCTTATTCTCATTTATATGTCCTTTCCTCTCTTATTATGCATAAATTCATGGTCCTGACTTATAATCTTTTAGTTCCCTGCCTCCCTCCTTCCCTGGCACCACTTCCTTATTCCTCTCTGTCTGTCTGTCTGTCTGCCTGCCTGTCTTTCTCTCTCCAGCCTCAATGATTTTCATCTTATTTCCAATGAAAGTCACTACTTCTTCTCAATCCAGTTTTTACCTTCAGGGCATTCCTACCAATAACTGAAATAATAACTCATTATTACCTTTTCTTTCATCCTTAGATACATTTCCATTGTGAGACTACCTTTTACGCTTCACTGAGAATCCCAACACAGACACCGCAGCAACCCTCCTGTCAGTGTGACTGACAATGTATACTCTGCCTTCTCACCAGCTCTTACACACGCAGGCCTGACCTCGGTCCAAAACCTCGATGGGATTCTGCATTCGACCCCATCAAACCCAGTCTATTTATCTGTAGCTTTAATTATGTGTTCACTATTTCATGTTTGCTTTACTTTCTACTGGATCATTCTGTCAGCATAAACATACACTGTAAGTGCATCTCTCCTGAAAGTTGTTCTGGCCCTTGCATCGCTAAGTGCTGTTCTAATTCCTTTCTCCCTTGCCAGACCAACTATCTCCCTTTGGATCCCTAACTACAAAGCAGCTTTTTGAACTAACTTTCAATTACCCATTCCTTCCAGACTTCCCCATCTCCTTTACCCTTAAACCTATCCCCATCAGACATCACCTCAACTTTTATAAATTCACTGCTCCCAGGGAAGTCGTTATTGTAATCCACACAGTGCAGATCAATGGTCAATTGTCCTTCCGTTTTACACTTAGCGTTTTACAAGTATTTATGTCTGTCTTTACAGTGGCTTTATGGGTACTACTTTATGCTTCTTTCTTCTTGTCTTGTTTCACTCAACTTTCTCTGACTTTTTGCTGTCTCTTTGTGTGTGTGTGTGTGTGTGTGTGTGTGTGTGTGTGTATAATATTCTGTGTGTACATGTGTCTGTGTGATAACTCTAGGGATCGATTCTTTTAGTAATTTTCATACACATCCTATCATGATTAACTAGAGTCATCATATTGAAAAGTACAACCCTCAACATGGCTTTGCCATCCACCTGGAACTCTTTCCCTAAGACTTTCCCCCTTCATGTTTTCACAGTAAAACTGATCCCGATGGCTTAATTAGGAATTTTCACCTAGGCTAAGCCTTGCTAATATCCTTACCCTGCTATATTTTTAAAGAATATATTTACTTCATAAATTATTATGCATATGATGTATGTCACACATATACTATATATATGATTCATTGATTTATTATTTGAAAGGCAGTGTTGTTATTTTATCACCAAATCATAAGTTGTTTACAGACTTGCATTGCTTTGATTAGCTCTGCACCTATTATACAAAGAAGCCACAAATATTTGTTGAGTGAATGAATGTGATTTCTTATTCCCTATGATTAACTAGTATAACACAAATATATATGGTGTATAACAAATATAGTCACCTTTCTGAGTTCTAGTAATAAACTGTTATTCTCTTTCTAAGTACAGCATAGAAAGTTATAATATGGCATATTTTTAATTGTTATTTCTAATCATAACTAAAAAACCTGGGCTGGGGATATAGCTCAGTGGAATAAGCACCTGCCTGGCAAACGCAAGGTCCTGAATTAGATCCCCCATGCTGCAAAAATAAATAAATAAATAAATAAATAAATAAATAACCTGCAGAATAAGTTCAATTTAAGTTGATATACATAGGATATTCAACCAGTTTCTTTCAGCAGCTTCAGTACAGTATCTCTTGCCAAGACAAATTATACCTAACTATTAGCACATTTAATAGACTGGGTATGTGATTGCTATGGTTTAAATTTTCAAGAAAGTAATGTTTTCCAGTTGTCTTTTAACAATAATTGGGATCACATTTTCATACCCACATGTGACCTATGTTACCAATTTCATCTGATGAATCTCTTTGGGCATATAAAAAAGACAAAAACAAGTAGTAAATTCTAAGGGCCTATAACATGAAACATTGAGGGTGGTAATTTCAGGTTTTGGTATGTGTGCAAAGTAAGGCAGTAAACTAAGTCAGTAGTTCATTTCTCTATCAAAAGGTATATCCACACTTTAAGGTACATAGTAAGCTTAATGTTCCGTGCAGAAAAGGAGCCCTGGGATGATTTCTGTAATTATTTTATGACAGGGAAACAATAACCTGCTTCAGTCTATTTCAGGTGCTATAACAAAATAGTATAAATTGAATATTTTATATACAACAATTTTATTTTGCACAGTTCTAGATACTTGATGTTGCAAAATTAAGGGGACAATGGGTATCGAGTCTGGTGAGGGTCTGGTTTCTGGGTTTCTGGTTCTTTTATTCCTGTCTGTTGTATATCTGATACAATTTCCAGGAGGCAAACACAATGTTATGCAACCTTGAACATCCTTTGTGTATTTATAGATATTTACATAGATCTCTCTCCTCGCTCTCTGTTCTCCTCCTCTTCTCTATTTACCTATTTATATCTATGTGTTTTTATACCTATCTCGGTCTATCTATTAATTCTGCAAATTAATTGATCTCCTTAGAAACACAATGACAGTAATATACATACCTTGTTTTACAACTCACTTTATTCTTTTAATTACATATTGAGGCTATTGTTCTTCAATAATGTCTGAAAAATACTCTCAGGATTTTAATGAGCCAATAGCACATTTTGCATGTCATTTTGTTTATGCAATTTATTTGCTATGCAATTTAATATCATTCATACTATTTTGAGCATTTTCTATTATAGGAAAATAATATAATGTATGAATAGTTATATACTAAGTGAATATATGTATGTGTATATACGTGTATGTAAACATGTTATGGAATTAGCACTGCTGAATTTGAAAGAATGACACTTACACTTTTATAAAGTCAAAATCACACAGACTGCTCACAGAACATTTAGTTTGTCCAAGCAGTGCAGGAAAGTATGAGGTCATCCATATCTTTAGGGGTTTTAACTATAGTTCTGAGTACATTAAACACAATGTTTCCTATGGGTGGACTCAAATGACTTACAGGGTAAAAGAGGTAAGGTGAAGAAGAATCATGGTAAAAAATGTCCTCTCCTTTGAAAAATAAAAGAAAAATTTCTTAAAGCAAGGATTTTATCTCTTATTGGCATTAGTATAATTGCAGAAATGTGTTAGGTGTCTACCACTTGCTATGATTGTGAGCTAAACTAAAAATAATACTAATGAATATGGTTGAACTTCCAGAGCTATAGCAGCATATTAAAAATTTCATCTAAAAACACTAAACTTTAAACCTCATTGTGCCATCAGATATGTATTGAGAGGCTAGGAAATTGTCAGAAAAGAATATGCATTGATAATTTAATTATAGGCACCAGTGTAGTCTAACAGCAGCTCTTGACAGCACATAAGAAGGAGAAAAGAGAATTGTTGGTGAACTAAATCCCTATAGTACCTGAAAAATTGTCAGAACAGACCATCAGTAGTTATTAGAAGACTCCCTCTGAACAAAAATGATTGTTCAGATTTAACTAGGGAAAAGAAAGTATCTGTGGTTGGTGGTCTCAACAGATTTGGAGAATAAAAACTGCTTAATATTATTAGTTGTTTATAGCAGGCAACTTTGAAATTATACATACACACACACACACACACACACACACACACACACATACACACACACACACAAAGTTTTTATCAGATTCTGTTTTTCCCTGATTGGGTTTGGAAGACTGAGTGTTACCAGTTCTTGTTATGGAATAGAATTTTCATGGGTATATCCTGTGGAGGTAAGTTCCCCAGATACTTTACCAAAGAAAAGTATTTGAATTTACTACACTTTAATCCACATGAGTTCACTGTTCAGCTGTAGAACTTTTATTTAATCTACAGTAAATTTGACTAGAATGAGAGATGTGACCCCATGTTGACACAGAAATTTGTAAAACACTTGAGACAAAGACAGGACACTATAATTGCAAAATATTATTATCAGGAATTTTGATTTAGCAAATGTATTATGAAAGTCCACCTTTGATAGAAGACTAACTTTTGTGTCAATTTCATTCTTCTTGTGTTCATTTCATTTTCCCTGCCAATAAACCATACACATAATTTGTTTCAAATTTAGGTTTCTGAACAGAACAAAAATTTAAAATACAAAAGAAAGTAAAGGCTGATAGAATGTTGACAGAAGGCAAAAGCTGAAGGCGTGTTAATAGAGTTCACTTTAATCCTCTATTATTCACTGTAGCATATTTATTTTATAATTAGTTATAGTATTATTATAATGGAAGTTGAATTTTTGCAGTTATGAAAACCTCACTACCATTTAGTATTTGTTCCTTGAATGACACTAAGTACATGTAATAACATATTCTTTCTTCTGTGTTGCAGTCCTTAGTTTGACTTAAAATCTCATTTATATGAGAAGGAAAACTATTATGTCATTTCAATGATGATAACTAAGTGAAGTAGTCCCATTTGTAGAAGGTAAAGCAAATTGACTTAAAATAGATTTATCCATGTCTAGAATATACCATATTGCAAGATTTAGCAAATAGCAATGTACAGAAATATTCTGCCTGTGTACAGCAATGTACAGAAATATTCTGCCTGTCAGACAGTCACACCCATCGCTTTGTTTACTGAGTCCGTTACCCCCACAAGGAGGTCCCAGGTTAGCGATTTCTACTACCATCATCACTTGTTAAAAAATTGAAACTCTGGCAACGGTAAGAAACATTCAGAAGGTCCATTGTATGCAAGGGATGCAGCTGGATCTTATCTCCAGTGAGTCTGGCTCCAGAGTCTGCAGTAATGGGTGAAGTGCTTACTACTGCCATTATGGGTGCTTGTGTTTTGTGACATCCTTTCACTGCAACTTTTGCAACACTTTTTCAAAGAAAATAATCTGTGCTTCTTTTCAATTTCCTGTGACCTTGGGGGATATTATGAGTGGAAGAGTGGTGCTTCTCTGTGGTTACTTCTGATTGGATTGGTATACTAAAATATCTCTTTGATTTTAAGAATTGTTGAGTATTGCTCAATCTTCAAAAGTAATAGTCACGCCCACCTATTTCACAGAAAAGCATGAGTGTTTCACTTGAAAATACAGAAAGAAATATCAGGTTAATTTAAGAAAATAAATTTCTAATAATATCTATATTATCTCCTATGTTAGTTCAGATAGAAGTTATCACTAAACTATTTTGATAATAACCTTCATTAGTCATGAGAAGATCAAGACAGTGGGATGCTAAAGGGTATGAGTCACCTTCATCTCAGGCACAGGGGTTTTCTGAATATGATGACAGTTTCCATACTACTATAGAGCTGGTCCTTGGGCAGCATCTGCCAGGTCATCCTTAAACAGAAAAGAAAACAACTTTCTGAGAGTGAGGACCAGCGAATAAGAAACAGAAAGCTGGTTTCTGAACTTCAAACATCTGCAATCTCCAAGTCAGGGGAAAAAGACAGTTCTCAAACCAGATCTTGTTTTCTTTTTGTGTGATATTCATGTGACTTTGCATATTCATTTCAAATGCAAAGTGATGCAAAGCATGGGTCTGTATATACTGCTGAAATACTTTCCCATAATTTAATTTTGTAAATGGAATTTTTACAAGTTGGCAAAAGAGCCAACGGCTAACTTTCTGAATTCTGCTGTAGTTTTCAGTAAGTAATAAAAACTCTATTACTGGGTGTCCTAGTTGCTCTCTATGGCAGAAGTATTGACAGCTTTTCTTGAAACAATCCATTTCAAGTGATTGGCTTAAACACCTGAAATACAACCTACATATTTTATATGGAGACAGTCCGCCTGTTTCCAAATATTAGCTGACTCAATACTATTGTATTTTTGTAACACTTTAGAAGTATAGTTGGCATGGATACAACCTTCCTTGTGCTTTATTTGGGTTTTAGAAGTTTGATTGCTAGGTGTGCTTGCACTTTTCCATAAAATTTAAACAAAATTGATAAATCCCAAGGTTGTTATATTCTTGTTTCTGCAATACCAAGAACATACAGTATTTTAGTGAACATTAAATAATTGCCATTCTAGAAAATGCCTAGAACAGGGCCAGCAAAGTAGTAGAGGTTTAGAAAATATTTGGTGAATTTGAATTTAGAGCAGAGAAAACTGTTTAAAATGTTAGGTGAATGGAATGATATTCACCCACATGCTGATTTGCCCTAGTAACACAGCAAACTGTAGTGCCTCAAATTTTAGATGATTTTGGGAGAGACAATAGAACTCAATTATATTTGAGGTTTTTTTTTTTTTTTTTTTTTTTTTTTTTTTGGCGGTACTGGGGATTGAACTCAGGACCCTGCGCTTGCTAGGCAGGCGCTTATTCCACTGAGCTATATCCCCAGCCCCTATATTTGAGTTGATATCATTCACAATTATCTCCTGAAAAGAATTTTGGAAAGGTAGGAAAGTCATGAAATTCCTTCACATTTCAGAAGCTGTGAGAAAATATACATTGGTAGGCTAAAGAGTTTCATGACAATGTGAAACTTTTTCATGTGGTCCACTGTACAAAAGGCATACTATACACAGAACTTTCACTCTACGTTCAACAGACAATTGTTTTCTGCACTTGTGATTGCTTAGAACACTATGTGTGAACTTTTAAGACAGCAGTTACATTAGGGTTATGGTTGTATGCTTTTTAAAAATCAGTGAGATACATTTCTATTTATTTTGAAAATTTTTGGTCTTATAACTAAGTTATTTTAGTAGTCACCTTGTACTGAAAACTGGAGACAGTAATGTACCAATTAAAGTTATTTGTTGGAAGGATAAATATTAAACCTGTCTAAATATAAGCAATTGAACAAAATTCCTTGTCCTTATGTTTGTTACTGGTAATTAAAATTTTAATTGGGAACTTGAAATTGGCTTGAAACATATGTAAGGGCTTTATCCTTGGGAGATAAAAAAGTGCATTTATTTATCACCACGTGTTGAAATTTAGAAAGTATAATAAAGGACATTATAATATTCACCAGACTTTGCAAAGGAGTTGCACTGGAAAAGATCTTTTTTCTTCTGAAAATATAATTTCCTAAGTAATATACTAGTGTAAATTGCTGGCTTAAATTCTACCCAATTCTGGAAATATAATTCAGACTTGGATCTTTTCATTGTTTGTGTGTGTGTGTGTGTGTGTGTGTGTGTGTGTGTATGTAACATTTGGGCATTATTAATACTTTCTTGCATATTAGATGCTGTTAAAAATACTGAAATTTAAATTGCACATATAGTTGTGAAAGAAATAAAATATCAATGTTGACTTAGATAATGATTTTCTTAAATGTTTTATTATCAGTTTTAAATAATATACTTGAAATTAGTTCATCTTATGTTTAATCTAGTTATATATATTGCATATAACAGAAATATTTATTATGCCTTCATCTATTTGAAAATGGATTATTTTTCTAATTGTGATATATGTCAAGATGTTGAAATTACAGCTTCTTTATCATCTTGAACCTCAACTCTCATGTTGCTCATTACATTAGAAGCAAAAACAGGCCATAAATTACACAGTGTGTCTGCTGGCTTGACATCCCCTTCCTCACAGAACATCTATCATTCCCGCAGTGACCTAGGTACTAAAAGCATAGACTAAAATAAATTAACAATAAATACACTCCAAATATGGAGTTATGGAGTTTCTCATTGCTAGTATAAAACATGTGGTAATATATTGTCTCATATGATAATATATATTGAATTCAACTGAATTTCTACATTATCACATTTCTTAGTAATCAGCTTATGACAGACAAAAATTCATGCTTTAGCAACTATGGAGCATTTATGTACATTTACTGGATTTATGGAAATTGCAAAACAGATAAAATTAATAAATATGTGTAATTTAAAAAATAACAGAAAATAATCTGAAAAGTTAACAGTAATATATTTTTATTTTTTCATATACTTTAAAAGATAAACTTTAATAAATTAAAATTAAAAAGTTATTTATAAATAAACAATTTAGAACAGAAAAGTCCATCTAAAAATAAGCTTGGAATGATGAACAGTGAAGACATTTCTTACTGCAAGACGTACACTATGTACCATGGGAATACTGGTAATGTTTAAATCATGGAAGAGAAAGAACACGTTGAAAGGTACAAATTACAATGTCTCTTTTTGGCCTAGAATGTTAAGTTCTCAAAGGGAATAAACGGGAAATAGGAACCAACTATTTGAATGCAATGCCCATTCAGAATATTAATTAGATTTGAGAAGAATATTCTGTTATACATTCATTTAATTCAACCAGCTTCAATACAGATTTATTGTGGAGAACTGAAAAAAGGACAAGACATGATGAAATTTCAAATCCCACATTTTTTTCCCTGTGAAATGCAGAAAATATGCACTGGAAAATGTTTTGTATTTTAATATTAGCTTACTGATTTTATTAATTTAACATCTGAAATGTTATTGTTTGTGTAAATATTAAGTAGGTTTTTTTGGAGGGGGGTACTGGGAATCAAACTCAGGACCTGGTGCTTGCCAGGCAAGCACTTATGACAATGAGCTATATACTCAACCCAGTACTTTTAAAATGAGTTAGAGATTTTTTTAAAAAATCGATTACTGATCGTGCTACTTAGTCTTTAGGTAAAACGGGAATGATATCAAAATAGTTTTGAATGGAGGACAGTGGTATTACATAATGGTAAGTGGTTCATTCATGTTTCAGAAAATGCAAAAAATATAAGATAAAGGTGAAGCTGAACCAATTTCTGTGGATCAGCACCAATGGTAAACAGACTGACTCCCCAAATGTGCGGCATCTTCAGCCTTTGAACTGATGAAAGTTACCCTCCATGGGAAAGAAACTGTGCTTATATAACCAAAGTCAGAGGCTTTAAAGAGAAAAGAGAATCCTGAATTATCCAGGTACATCCAACCTAGTTACATGAATATTTAAAAAGAGAGAACAGCCTCTAGCTGGATTAAAGAAAAGGAGGGCAGTGAAATGCAGGCCAAAGGAAACTGAGATTCAACGTCTAAAACATAATTACCTGCTGCTCCTGAGGAACAGGGCTGGAGGAAAGGGGATTTGGAAGAGTATTGCATATACCTGGGAAACCTGAGGAGAAATGCTATCAACCACAAAGAGCAATGATTGTCTCCTACAATTGAAAACACACAAGGTGTCTAGAACCTCAGTCATAGAAACTGAATTCTTTCAGCAACATGCATGACTTTTCAAGCTACTTTATCCTCTGATCTTCCCAGAGGGGAAGAAGGTTCATGGGCCTTGATCTTGACCCTCTGCTATCATATACAGAAAACCATCTGGGCTCATCATTATTCTGACATGCAGAAGCTACATAAGTAAAGTGTTCTTTAAGATGGAAAACTGTGAAAATTTGTTGCTGCAGCAATAGAAAACTAATTAAACTACACAGAAATCTCCGCCAGATAATTATTTCTACTGAAAGGAAAAATGAAAATGGATGCACCATGAAATCATAATGTTAAATAAAATAATCAGGCACACAGCTTAAATACTGCATGGATTCTCTTTTAGGGGAAACCCCAAGTACAAATAAATTGGGAGCCAAATAAAAGATAGCTCATAGAGAAGAGTCAGGTAGATCTTCTGCAGAAGGGGAAGGAGATCAAGAGAGGCAGAGGAGCAAAAAGTGAAGGGGAAGATGATTTAAAACTGTGAATTAAAATATGCTGCATACATGCACCAATTTTTTACAAAGTATGTTGTCATTACATTAAAAAAGGAATATAGGTCAGGACACTTTAATAATCATCTATGGATTCTAATATATATATTTACAAATATGTTTTTAAATCAATTTAAAATGTAAATGCATGTATTAGATTTTCTGCCCTTTCCGATGTGAAATTAGGAGAGAACACCATATCCAAACCTGTGTATCAGGAAATAAGAAATCTGCCTGCAGTCTAGTCTATTGTGTGAGCTCGGGTGAAGCATGCAATGTAGAAAGCCTTGTTAGCAAACTCTCACTCCAATACAAAGTTGTACCTAAATCCCTTCACACTTGGTATTATTAGAACTGAAGTTGCTCAACTGACCTGACTTTTGTGAAAATATTATTTCCTTGTCTCATTCACCTGGTGACTGTAGCAGTAACAGGAAATAAAATCGTAGAGGGAATCTATCCAGTGACTCTTGACCTCAGCTATGAATGTAGACTGATCCACCTCCATAGATGATCCTGCTGATCTGGGCTGACTCCAGTGTCTTGGGGAAGTGAAAAATGAAATACAAAAGATAAAAAATAAAAGACAACATATAAAAATAATAACTAATATTTTCAGTGTCATTTCTGGAGAATGGCTTAGTAATTTACCTCATGACTTTTGTTCTTAGATCTTTTTATAATTTCCATCAGGGAAAAATAAGTTCTATTTTGAAAACTCTACATTCTTAAGTGAATGTACGAGCACAATTGTCATAGATAGAGGTGAAGGACTTTGGACACGTCTTTTCATCTCACATCCTTTGAGAAACAGTTTCCATGTTCCTCATTGGAAGCAGGCCAAGTACTATAGCAAATAATCAGAGTAAAGCATGTTTCTTTTAGTATTAACGCTGTTATTTCAATTACCGATGGCAAGAATGCAGACTATTCTATTAATCCTCAGTATTAAAAAACAGTCAATCAACAATTTTTGCCTTTCTGTAGTTTTTTAAATGGTAAAGAAAATAATTTCATATATTGTGTCCTAGGCCAGACATGGTGGCGCACACCTGTAATCTCAGCAATTGGAAGGCTGAGGCAGGAGGATCCGTTGTGAGTTCGAGGCCAGCCGGGGCTACACAGTGAGCTCAAGGCCAGCTTGAACTGCCCATTGAGACCCTGTCTTCAAAAGACAAAAACAAAAACAAAAACAAAACATATATTCTGTCCTTTGTGTATAACACTTAAAAGAAACAATTCTTGGTTAGATTATATATGCATGTCTTTTTAAAACAATGTAGTTACTTATACTGTAAGTAGCAATTTGCAGGTAGAGAAAAACATTGCTCCAAAGTACTTTTTATTCATTTACATGTCCATGATGGAATAATAATAATAATAATAATAATAAACCTGGACCAATTCTCGGTGTAGAAAAGCACAAAACTTTCTCTATCTGCCTCATTTCTTATCTCACCTGTTTTCATTTTTTGATTCTTTGTGTTTCAAAATATTGCTCAGAGCACATAGCCTTGCCATTGCAAGTTCAAAGTGATTTTCTTTTCATGTTCCCTCTCTAGTTGCTTAGATTCCAAGGTCATCTCTTGGTTTTCACTGCAGGCACTGACAAATAGGTAAGGTGAAACAAAAATATTTACAACACCTAGATTCATTCTATGAGAATGCCTATAAAATAGCTTAAATAATATTTGAAACTAGCAGTTTGAGACACAAATACACCCTGATGTGAAGGTGATGGGAGATAAGACATGTCCAATGAAACAGAATAATAGAAGATTAAAATGCAAAATACTTTCTCTAGAATACTGAGAATAAAATGTAGCTCTTATTGACTGAAATACTAAAAAAGAATGCTACAGATTTTAAAGAAGGCCAGTTTCTCCAGAGGATAGTAGTTATACAGCTATATTAATTACCCATGCACTGTAGCTACTGCACCTTATTGGTATCTTTAATCCAAAATGATATCTAGCTCCCAAATAAAATGCTAGCTAACTGGAGTCATAAACTAAAATAACAGCAATTATAATGGTAAAAAAGCTTATCTAATACAGAACATCACTTTTAATAAAAAGTTAACAAAACTAAAAGTAGTTTGTCATTGTAGTTCTAGTACAGAAACAAATTATATGTTAGAAATATTTTTAAGGTAAAAGGAGAGTTGAGGAAAGAATATGTTAGTCTTATATGATTAAATTGATATAATATCAATGATACATATTTGTAAAAGACATAATGTGGTTCTCATTTAAAAATAGTAGGACTGTGAATCTTTACCTTAAAAATGTATGCAATGAAACAAAAAATTAATATAGAAATATTTCTAACAATATTTCTTCACTTACTAGATAATCACTTAAGCATTAATGTTTAATCACTCCATTTTAAGAAAATTACATAGAGAAAATTGCCAATGCATTGAAAGATGAACTAAGATTCTGATACACTAGTAATAAAATTTTTATCTTATACTTATTAAAGTCCACTTTTTAAAAGATCTCAGTTTTTCAAGATTCAGCTTGTATACTAGTGATTCCATGAAGAAATTGAAATTTATTAAATATTACTTGGTGCTAAAAGTTATAGGCAGTAGAAAAAGGAAAATTCGTATATAAAGTAATATTTGCTATTATGGAACTTAGCCTTTGCGCTGGCTAGTTCTATATTACAAATTGATAGATAATGATACTCCTTTACTTAAAACACACTGATGTCAATGTTGCAGTGAAGGTAGATTCAGTTAGTATGCACAGGGATATCAGTATAAACAGTCTCAGTGACTTGGGAGAGCCTCATTTAGTCATTTGAAAAGCAAAAAACAAAGTATCTCCAGGAAGAAATCTGCTTCAACAGAACAGGAAAGTCTTGCTTGAGTTTCCATCCTCCAGCCAGCAAATCATCAGTGTCTATCAGGCTTGCCAGACCCAGAATGTTTCCTTGACATCATCTCATACATGGATAGATAGATGGCTAAGAGAGATGGATGGATGGAAGGATGGATCAGTGGATGGACGGATGAAAGATATTTATATGGATAGTGTTAAAGAAATCTGAGTAACAAAGTCTGTCACACAAGAAATATAAATATTAGAGAATTTAGTAGTTACATTTAGCAATTATTTTAACACATAAAAATTTATAAAAATTATCTTCTTACATTCAGATTTGTGTATTTCTTCAGTTGCTTTAATTCCAAGAGATTGATATGACAAATTTATTATAACTAATGGCATTATCCTAAGTACTAGTTTCCATGGAAACTAGTGGGCCCCGTGTCTGCTCCACTGTGGGCCCCGCGGCTGCTCTGCTGTGGGCCCCGCGGCTGCTCCGCTGTGGGCCCTGTGGCTGCTCTGCTGTGGGCCCCGCGGCTGCTCCGCTGTGGGCCCCGTGGCTGCTCTGCTGTGGGCCTTGCGGCTGCTCCACTGAGGGACCTGCTGAGGCCACCTCACGGACTGTACCCGCCCTCACCCATAGCATGGCGACGGGGTGGAGCCAGGCGGTCTGCTGTGAGCATATGTGCTTTTCCACATCT
>PVLD010002871.1:107027-154915 GCA_004027595.1 Dinomys branickii
TCTTCCCAAGGCGAGAGTCCAGGGGTATAGATAAACCCAGGAGTACAGTTATTATCACAGGGAAGATGACTGATTGAGTGGTGGGGCAACGGAGATGAGGGAGGAGAAAAATTGAATGATCAATTGGGCCATCATCTGTGTAACTGAGTAACAAAGGTGAAGGTAACATTATGTTGGACAGCATCCAGAGCTAATTCCCCTTTATGTTTTCTATAATTCTGTATTTCATCAATCGTTTTTGTATTAACAGAAGTGAAGATAATTTTATATTATACAGCACTCAGTGCAAATTCGCTACTATCTTCTCTTTAATGTTTTTGTGCTAACTAATGTGAAGATAACATTATGTAATACAACATCCAGTGCTAATTCCCTCTATATACTGTATAATTTTGTCATATGTCTCCATTCTTTTGTCTTTAAAATAAAATAAAAAAAAAGAATAGAAGGAAATTTGTTGTAATGGTTGATACATTGTGTCAGTTTGAGAAGTTTAGAAGCTTAACTAAGTGACTCAGCAGTTCTACATGCTATGGAGTGGAGGACATGCCCTAGGGTAGCTGTTTACACTCTAAGATATTGTAATGGTTGATTCACTGTGTCAATTTGAAAAGTTTAGAAGTTTAGCTAAATAACTCATCAGAGGTTGAGGGTACTCACTCTGTAAACATCCTGAGTCTGTGCAAGAGTATGGCATGGAGATGGTGTAAGCACAGCCCTATTGTGGGTAGACTGCACACACTATAAGGGAGTAAAAGAGGCTTGCTCTCTCCCTCTTTGCTCTTGTTGATTGTTGCCCCTCTACCATGGGCCATACTGCCTTGTAGCCAGCTAATTATCAACTGAAAACTTGACAAACTGTGAGGTAGGTGAACTTTCCCTTCCTTAATTTGAGGTATTGGGTATTTTGTCGCAGCAATGAGATTAAAAAGGAACCAAGACAGTCATAAATACTTTTCATCTTGGTATCCACATTTTTCTGGGATTTTCTAACCTCTCTGTAAATTTTTTAATTTTCTTTCTTTAAAATTCCTATATGCCATTAATATTTTGCCTGGAAAAATATTTGAGCCTATGTTTAATTCTGTTCCTATTTTGATAAAAATTTGCCTTACATATGACTCAAACTCATGTGTTCCATAATAACACAAAAAGAAATTCATTATGTGAGTAGATTTGTGAGTCCTCTGTATTATGGTAATTAAAGTCATAAAAATAGACTCTCAGAAAGTGGGAAAAGTGAGAAAAGTAGCAAGTCTAGAAGAAAAGCCTGAAATTTCCAACTTTGAAGAAACCACAAGAGACAATACAGGGCACTTACTGTTAGGAGAAAAACAGAGAAACTTAAAATCTATGCCAAGGTTAGGAAATTTTCATTAGGCCGCCACACTTAAATTTTGTTCAGACTCAAAAACAAAAGGATCAGCATATACTTAAAGGAGATATTATATTTTGCCTAGAGGGTCTACAGAAACTTTGGCAACAATGGTTTTAATGGAATACAAGAGCACAAACCAGGTTCAGTAATAGCTGCAAAACAGAGAAGTGATTTATTGTTGAAAGATTGTTCCATGGTTATAAAGACCTTAAGTGATTAATACAAGAGTTCATTCAAACGTTAATGATGAAAAATGAAAAGGAAAGTTTAAAGTACCTAAGAGGAAAAGAATAAACAGAGCTGAGTTATTCCTCGGATATTTTTGAGGAAGAAGTACATACACAAATTCAGGTAGAAAAGTAAGAATTCTGGTAGGTATGGAAGACAAGATACTGGTGTTGTGTCAGCAAGTTGATAGGTCCATGGAAACCAGGTGGTGAAGAAAAATTCAGCTCCTCCAGGCAGCAGGGTCTTCTCAGGATCGCCCCAGAAATTTACTTAACCATGAATGGCGAAGTGAGCGGTAAGTCCGTACTAAGGCAAAAGGATGCCATTTTGATTTTGTGAATTCTGTACCCTCAAGTGGAAGCCTCCACTTCACTTTCGTTCAGTGGCCCAAGGAGGAATGTTGAGGTTATCAGGATAGTTTGGAATTTCAAGCGGTTTATAAGCAAAAGGTTGAATGTTACCAGTATCAGCCTTAAGAGCAAACAACCGTGATTTTATGATCCTACAACTGAGAGAGGTTCGGATGGGCAATGCAAGGCAACTCCCTTCTGTATATGGTTCCTCCTACGAGTCAGCATCCAGGTCCACAGAAAAAGCTAATTAGATTCCAGGGATGGATTAGTTTGCAGGTTTGATGGCAAAAACTTCAATGAGTGTTTATTTGATGTGTTTTTACTTTCCTCTGAGGAAAAGCTGAAAGGAAAAAGACACCCAAATGAAAGGTTAAGCCATTAGAAAAATTATTGCTGAGCACAGCTGGAATCCAAGTGTAATTAGTGACAAACAATATTAAATTATCCCTCTCCATTGCTGGGGAACTTCTCTTGTTCCAGTCCTCAATTGGTATCAATAATAACAATTATTTAAATCTACAGTGGCATTTTTCTGGTTGAATGCAGTAGAAAAACAAAAAGGCCAAAGGATTTGAGCATATTGATTGCAAAGTGACTTAAATCATATGCATGCCTGGAAAAAGCTGGGAGAGTAAAGAGGAAAATTTCACAGGAAGTGAAATAAATGAGGGACTAGAAAAGCAAAGCCACTGAGGTAAAAGAGCAGCCATGTTACAAATATGTAGTCACAATGTTGAGAAACTGTGATCAAATAGAATAAAAGCATCACTGATTATTTGAGGGATAATTGTCCAGGATTGCTGCTTTACATTGAAGTCAATCCAAGTGTTTCAGGTATACTTCAGAAAAAGCTGACTGCCAGCTTGCACTGGTGAGTATGACTTGCTCTGTGTTTCTGGCCTTCCCTCCTACTCAGTGCACGCCTGCTTGTATCTGTACTGACCACCTCAAAATGTCTTACCTCTCCAGAGAACAGCAAACCAAGAAGAGTAGTTCATGGGACCATTATCACTCAATTCTGCTAGAAAGATGCCTAAACCTTACCCAAGGCAGCTTTAGTGTAACAGTAAATACAGTGCCTTCCTATATGGGTCATCTTAGGGAATATTATATAACAGAAGCTTTATATCCCTATTTCCATGAGACTTTAAATGGTGGAATTTTTTTTTTTTTAATTAAAATTCTAAGGTGAGGATGGTGTTCCTTATGTTACACAGAACTATGCTTTAATGATAGCCCAGGCAAGGGTTAAGACCACTAAGGAATATGACGTTTCAGAATAATGTATCTCAAGGTGAACAAAGAAGAGAAATGCTGCTTAATTGTAGCTGGATTTTTCCCGCTGTGCAGTGAATTAACCAAAGAATTCTTCTTGATATACTGTCTAAAAAGTCACTACCAATTCATCAGAAATGTTCTTCAGAAGCAAGCTATTTGACATCTCTAGTCCTTCCTTAGGGAACACAGAAGGATTCCAAGTAACAATCTTTGGATCCAGGACATCTTTCACCTAAAGACAAGGACGATCTGGTTTTATGACATTCAAAAGCACATAGGGATTTATAAAGCACAACTGGCTTCAGATAAACCTTCACAAACCTACACAGACTTCTCAAAAAACCTGTACAGACTTCTATTACTGAAGGTGAATATAGGCTTATCTTTTCCACAGTCTTCCGTTGGACTTTTTGAAATCTAGAACTTACCTTGTTAAGGTTAACTGACTTTATTCTCCTCATGCCTGTACCTTACTGTGATTGCATCTCCAACATGTGGTATGAAACAGAGATGTGATATGCCTAAATGGCTGATTATCTTAGGCCAGTGAAACAATTGCATAGAATATCTATTGTGTATCATCCTTGTTAATTTCAACATGTAAAATTGAGACAAAACTAAGAGAGAAAGGGGAAAAGAGTCTATGTGTGGCTTCGCCAACTGTCCAACTTTGGTAAATATATTAAAATTGAATAAGATTTATATTCAATTTAGTTATAGTAAAAAATGAATTTTTGATAAACTGTTGACAGTTATTTACCATGGACTTTCCATTCTAAGGGCTATCATGTGACCTGCCCTATGACTTTCATGTGACTTAGATGTGGCACCATTCAGCTCATAAGATAGCTCATGAAATTAACAATGTATGCTCCTTTCTTTTTATTTATCTTTTTAAAGTAATGAAGTAGACCTCTGAAGTGCACCTCAAAAGAAACAAACATTTGAGGAGGAAAGGTTGTGTTTTCTCTATGGAAGTATTCCAGCTAATGAATGATGAAGTGAAAAAATGTTACTATTTTGTAATCCCTAATGAAACAATGGATATAAAAATTATCATCAATAACTGATGAAAATTAGGTGAAAAATGATAAGAAACTATATAATGGATGAAATACCTCCAAATACCTAAACCTAGGAATTGCAGTAAATTTACAATGAAAATCAATCAGTAATACGTTTGTACAGTACACTCTGAAATGTTCTTATCCCAAATCATCGAACCAGCACTGGTATCTGACCAGCACTTCGTATCTTATTCCAGCTAACTGGAAATAGATCAGTGACTATAATTAGATGATACGGAAATAATCTAAGCAGCAAATGCCAAAATATGAGAAAGTTTATAACAATTTTCAATTAGGGAAAAAATATTAAAAGCAAGTCCATAGATTAATGGAGACTTTAAAGAAGTGGCCATCCAATGCAATAGTGCAATTTGAATTCTGGTTCAACAATAGCAAAGGAACTATGACTTCTTATAACAAGGCTGCAAATTGAATGCAGGGCTGCACTGGGCTGCATCTCCAGAATTTTTGAAATTTTTCTTTTTATAGTTTTGAGACAGGATTTCACTAAGTCCTTAGGTTGCACAGGCTGAGCTGGAACTTGCCATTGTCCTGCCTCAGCTTCCAAGGGTGCTAGGATGGCAGGTATGTTTCACTATGCCTGGCTATGAAAAATTGCTTTTGAAAAAATATATGTACAAGCTATGTTTCATGATATTAAGGTATTATGATATGGATTTATTAGATTGATAACAATGTGGTTTAGTTTTAAGAAAAGTGAGACTGATTCTTTTAGAGATGTAAGCTAAGTATTTCTAGATTAAAAGCTTTAAAATAATGATTTTAGGGATAGGGAAGTGGTAGAAATGAAACAAGAATGACCTTGTGCACATAATTGTTGAAACGAGGTGGTGGGCACATAGGGGTTCACTCTACTATAAAGCATGTCTTGACTCTTTCCACAATAAAATATTTAAGTTAAACAAGAAATTACAAATGCATAATATGCACTTGATATATTGAAAAACGTAAAGCTTTTAAGAAAAATTTTATTAAGCGAACTTTGCATGTAATATTAAGATATAAAAATCAATAGATTTTTACTTCATGAGAAAAACTTCTGGTTTTGAACAAGCATGTGAAATATGAACCAGTGATTCAAGTTGTAAAAGAATGTTTTTCCAGACATATGGATAATCTTAATTGGAAGCCTATGTGTAATCACCATGATATCTAGATAGATATCATCTCTGACATCCTGAATCCTGCAATCCTGAGAATTTTAACTTCAGTTTAATCATCTTCATTTAAAAATGTGGAAATAACCCCAGTAGGAAAATAATATTTTAAGATTCTAGCTTGGATGAAACGAAACAAACTGGGAAAACTACATTATACATTATTATTCTACACTGTGAAAAGTTATTGTGACATACGTATGTCACATCCCAGCCCCCACTTCCCTAAGATTGTCAGTTTTATGTTTTATCTTTTATTTGTTTTCATTGCTGTGTTGCGTAAGCAACTGCATGGGTGGCAGGGGTCAGTAACGTATTTCACCAGTTTATTTTCAGTTAGATTTCTAATGAATTCTTTTCCTCCAGACATAAGAGGGAAAGTAACATACTTGAGTCTGCTGCTTTTAATCAAATGTGTTATGAAAGCTGAAGAACTTAACATTTTATAGACTTCTATTAGGCAGAAAATTAGATATTAAGGAATGTATTTTTCTTCATATCTGAAGATGAGAGAATGACCTGAAGGGTCAGGATGACCTGAAGCACACACAGTACACTCGACAGATTTTGAAAATATCTTACATTTTTGTAAATTTTGATTGAAATAATACCATTATTGTCACTCTCCTGTCCACTGTCACTGAAGTTATTGAATGATAAAAATCAACCACCTTACACTTTCCACTTTAAGCTCTGAATATTTGTTAGTTGAAGAATCTTCTTTTTTGTGTTTCTGACCTCTCCTTTGTACCAGATTGCCCCACAAAGGACATAATAAGACAGATTTACTAGGAATTGTGCACAAATAATATAACGTAATTGAGATTCAGTTCAACACCATAGATAAATATATATGACCTACACTGTCCTGACTCCAGATAAGAACCCAAAACTTTTCTGATCAAAACAGGGGTCTCATTATAATATTCCAATGGGAGTTCATTTAATCCATAATAATTAAGCATTAGTTTATAATAGCTTGAATATTGTGACCATTTCATTGTCTTTTTCTGAGACAAACAACATAGGAATAAATATCTATCAAGTAGTACACTGTTTCATTTTATTTTGATAATATTCTTAATTAGTCACTCACTGTAGTTTTAATGAATATTTTATAAATAAAACATTTATTAATAACACAAAATACTATGATTCTTTTAACAATCACAGCCATTTATCATCCTTATTTCCTTGTAAAGTCCATATTTTTATATTTCATTCAGTTCTGATTTTCTCATCAAAAAACATATACTAGCATTTTCTAGTTCTTCATTCTAGACACAATTTATTGATTCTCCCAGTGGAAAATTAGCACTTCCTCAGTCTGATAAATAATTCTGTCACCCTTGTCCACAGACATATCTTTAGTCTTCTCTGTCTCCATAGGTAGTTGTGTCACGTTTACTGTTTTTGTTAATATTCAGTGTTTGTTATATTTGTATGTATTTTTTACTGTGATATGATTACATTTACTTTACTATATAACATTTAATTTTCACTTTTTCTATTTGAGTTTATCCATAGAAACACAAAAGGCCATCTCAACATAGAGGAAATTTTCAGGTATGGCCAGCTTCATATTTTTCCCAGGAAAGTGAGATATTTCTCCTGATCTTTTTTCCTTATGTTCTTCCCTAAATTGCTGTATAGGTTTATTGCTTAGTTCTCAACTTGTAATCTTTTTAAAAATAATAATCTTGGGAAATTCCTTTACCTTTCTTCTTGAGTGGGTTGTTTCTCTCCACTCATATTGTGTTCTTTTTTTTTGCTTTGCTCCTCTGTTGAAATGAATCACATTGATCAGTAGTTCCTAGAAGTGAGAGAATTTTTGAGACATTGCACATTTAAACAATGTTCTTTTTTATCTTCACAGTTGACTAAATCTAGGTTATACGTACACTTAATCAGAATATTTGAGACACTGGTGTACTATTTTCTACTCTCTTGCTCTGCCGTGTCCTTTCTATATGACCTATAACCTTATTAGTCATTCGTACAACTATAAATGTAAGCTAGTGAGGACAGTTTAGTATCACAGGGTTGCAGTGAATTATTCAAATAACTCAAATAGAACTTTAAAATTAGTTATAGTTTAACCAGCATGGTAAGTTTGCCAATTCTTCAGTATTCTTCTTATAGAGAGGAAGACAAGCTAGTTAAAATTGTAAAATGAGCAATTTGTCACCCTTTCAGAGTTTTTTCTTCTGAAACTGTCTTTGATGGACTGGTGCAAAGAAACAAAACATGCACAACTTGGTTTTATATTTGTCTATCCTAATTTTAATAAAAAATGTTACATCAATTTTTCAAATAGAAGTCAATGTCAATATTTTGTTTGGGAATTTAAATGCAATTGACTGAGGGTGTCTGTCTGCCATTTGTTTCTTCAGAAATTAGAGTAAGACTTGGCTGCCTGGCAAGCACAAGGGCATGAGTACAATTCCTGGGACCAAACAAATGACTATATATATAATGAAATATATATGTACAGAAAGATAATTAAATGTACGTGAAATGTGTATATATATAATAGTGTATATTATAGATATACTATACACACACACATCTTAAATGAAATCTGAGTCGAATAAGTGACCAAAAATAACAACATATTGGTTATAAAGTCATTAATGTTCAGGGTACTTTTCAATATTGAAGTACTGTTTCTGGATCACATTAGTAATTTGAAGGATTAACACTGAAAGTGGTTTTATATTTTACTCCATTTCTTCCTACTTGGGGAGAGGGTCATGTTAGTCACCAAAATAGAAAGAAGCATGAAGCAGAAAGAGTGTTTCATTCTTGTACATATTTTTTGTTAGGTCTAGACTACATCGTTTGGAATACAATTTTAAGAATTTAAAAGGAAGTCTTAAAGAAAGTATGTAAATAAGATGATGGCCATTTTGAAGAAATAACTGAGTTTGAAGGCTGAAGGAAATGGGTTGTTGAGCTTTAGGAAATAGATAGATATCTAGATAGATGGATAGACAGGCACACAGACAAACGGGAGTGAGGAAAGAAAATCTAAAGCTTAATTCTGATCTCCATGTTCTGTCAAAGCATGAGTTTGATTATTGCTCAAAATAAGAGAGAATATAAGAAGTAAAGTTAAATCAGATGGATAAAAGGATGTTGTGGCTTTGCAGATGGGTGATGAACAGGGTTTTTGGATCATGTTTGCTGGTTCTGCAGATTACAGCAGCAGAGAACATGGAAGACCAGGGGAAGTGGATGCCAGTGGGATGTTGCTAACAGGAGGAACTACAAAGAGATTGTTGATAACTTTGTTGATATAAATTTACATGATTATCTTCTTCAGGGCCTCTATGCTTATCCTCTTCAACAAGACTTCAGCTATTACGCAAAGAACTATTGTTTCTTGTATTAATGAGCCAATAATTAATTTTGACACTTAGAGGCTACATGGGGTCAACCATATGTTTTTGGTACACCAGGCAGACTGTGTGATAGATTAAACAGAACTTTCTCTCTTTGTCCAAAATGGATCATAATATTTGTTATGGATGAAGAAATTGTGAGCTGAGGGCTTCAGGATCAAACCAGTGAGATTTCTCAACACTAAATACAGGAGTTCAGGTTATGTTGCTTTCTGCCACAATGCCAAATGATGTACTGGAAGTGATAAAAAATTTCATGAAAGATCTAACTTGAATTCTTATGAAGATAGCAAAATTGACTCGAGGGAATCAAGCAGTTTTATATTTATATCAAAAGAGAGAAATGGAATTTGGTTACACTTTGCGACTTGAATGAGACACTCACCATTATAAGCTGTTATTTTCTCAATGCAACACACAAAGTGGACTGACTGGCTGAGAAAATACACACTAAGGGCTCCTCAGTTTCCACTTTGCGTGATGACATAGATCAGAACCAGAAATATGTTGTCATGAGGGAATTCCAGTCAGGGCCAGTCATGTTCTGACCAATACTGACTTGTTGGCTCATGGGATTGATGTGCTACAAGTGTCTTTGCTTGTAAATGATGCTGTACTTATTATGAAAACCATATTCACAGAATTGGCAGAGGGGGTTGATGTTTGAGTAAAATAGTGGCTATAAACGTTGTTACTGCAGAAAAGAGGATTCTTCATGACCCTGGAACTTTCCACAGTACTACAGTGGAGAGTGTGGCTGAACTTATTTAATTCCTGGGATGAGGTAGTTTACATGTAATAGTATCATCTACTGAATAGGGGATCACAACATGCACTGAATTTCTTTGACAATTTTTGACTCTTGTTTCAAAGGCAATAATGGGTCAGAAATACAGATTTTTGATAGAAACATAACATTAGCCATGAGCTCTTATATGGAAAGTCGTTGCCTTTATGCTTTTAGAGTTACATAGTTGGGGTGGGTATGAAAGATAGGGATCCATAAAATCTTTCTCAAAAATCTATTTCCTTGTTTTGCAGAAGTGATTGTAATAGATGTTCTCTATCATTTAATACACTATGGGTGAGAAGATATAAATGCTATATCATAAACTCAGGCAATTATTGTAAACTAGCATATCTGCCTTTATTGTGTTTGTAATTAGCCTGAATAGAAAGGTCTTCAAAAAATGATTTTAGAAAAGCATTTAAATGCATTGCTTTGGTATTGCATTTATTCAATAAAGTACTTAATTAGTGGGAAGTGTAAATTTAACCCGGTTGCTGAACCCCAAGAAGAAAGCACATCCTAGGTAGATTTAAACCCAGTAAACATACTGCACTTGTTTTAATGAAGTTTGAAAGTTAAATAAATTGATGTTCACTTTCTAAAAAAAAAAGAATCATATGTACAACAGACAATTGGAACATGAAATGTAATGGTAAAGTTGACCTACTCGGGAAATATTAATACATTAAACATTTGAGACTATAGCAATAACTAAAATGTTAAGATTGATTTTTTTAATCAGTATGTTTAGTTTGTGAAAATATTGCTTAAATTTGTTAAAGTTGATCTCCAAGGATAGTGCTCAAACAAAAACTTGAGTTTTGAAATGTATTCTCTGTGGTATTGGAAAGCTTTCTATTACTTTAAAATGTGAACACATTCTCTTATATGGTTGAAGAGGTTTTAATATTTTGGTAACTCTTAAACATAATGGAATCACAGTCTTCTAATAATCTAATCAGCAATGCCCCATTTGAAATTTGGAGATGTATTTCACGCACTGTACACCTTGATATATCTAACATTTTGTGTTTAGATTCTTTGGGTAGTTTGGTTTCAGCATTCATGCGAGTGAGTGTGTGTCCATATGTGCACGCTTGCATGCGTGTGTGTGTGTGTATGTGTTTCAGCCGATATAGCACAACTGGAGCTAAGCTGGCAAGACAGAAAGCTTGGGGGTGTGGGTGTGATAAAAGGGTTGTTTGGTGGGTGGTTTGTGAATGTCATATGGGTAAAGAATATGATCGAGTCTAAAATACCCCACGGCGGCAGACACATTAGTCATTTTTGTGTTTGAAAGTGAGCTGTAGGCTTAAATATCACCAGAAGATTACCACGTTGAGGTAGCTGGGAAGATTTTTAATTCCTTGTTTGCACAGATGATTATAAGTATATATTCTTTTTTTGCGGTACTGGGGATCGAACTCAGGACCCTGCACTTGCTAGGCAAGCGCTTATTCCACTGAGCTATATCCCCAGCCCGTAAGTATATATTCTTGATGAGTTCTCTAACCCTGGGTATTAACTTCAGCTTTAACATTACATCTAGCCTAATTTAGAGGGTTTTTCTAACACTGTATGTAACACTTCTGTGTAATGGGAAACTGAGTGCAATACAAAATCTTACTAGATGCTCTAAAGTTACTGCAATTTACAAACATAAATAGGCAAGTCTAGGTAACCCATGCTTTTGTGAATCAATGCAGTACACTGCTTAGAATCTCAAAACAAGAATTTAGTTTTTAGTAATAAAAACACAATACTCAACAATAATAACATATAAATAGAATTTCTAAAGTAATGTTTTAAAAGACCAAAGGTGCATGCACTTATTTAAGAATAGCTGGACAGAATTACAAAGAGAAAACTTTGTGTTATTTTTGGTATTAAAGGAAAAACTTTCAGTCTTCCGTGATGAGAGCAATATGACACGTTTTTACAAAAATAGTCTCATTGCAGGATTAAGTTCCCCTACACTTATAGTTTATTCTAAAGTTTTATTATTGATGGAGATGAGTCTTGTCAAGTACATTTTCTGTAACTAACTTATGATTAGCATATTTTATTCTTTATTTTATTAACTTAGTGTATTAATATAACTGATAATCAAATGACGAGCCAATCTTGTATTCCTCAAAAATTCCAATTAATCTTCATATATAAACCTTTTTTTTTTTTAGAACATAGCTTGCAATATCCTTGTTGTCTGTGTTCATACAGGTTTTGGAGTTTTCTTATATTATTCTTGTCTGGTTTTCATATTTGTGTAATATAACATTTAAGAATAACTTGAAAAGTTTTCTCATCGTCTCTGTTCTGAGAGCAGTGTGTTTAATATTGTCATTAATATTTGATAAAACTCACCAATGAAGCCAAAAAGGCCTAGATCATTCAGTGTGAAATATTTTTATTATTAATTTAACGTATTTATTATTAATGAATCCATTCAGATTTCTGCTTCTTGAGTCAGTTATGCAATTTTATTTTACTAATAACGTATAAATTTCTTTTAAAATATCTGATATATTGGCATAAACATTATGATGCTGTTATTTTATGTGGAACTATTAGTGAAAATGTAATATTGACTGATTTTGATAGTTTGCCTTTACTTTTTAGGTTAGACGAAACAATGGTGTGCTATTTTCTGTGAACTTTGTGAAGGTCATTTTGTTCCGTTCATTGTTGTTTTCAGTGATTTTCTACATCCCCTCCGATATTTATTGTTTCGTGCCCTCTGCTTGAATTCAGTTTTAGTTATGTTGTATTCAGCCACTTTCTTAATAAAATGTACATTACTAAAGAAAGAATTTTTTCTAATAGATGTATTTAAAATTACCCACGATTTTCCATTATTTTGCTGGACGCCATACATGTGATACGTTTGTTTTTTGGTTCATTCTATTTAAAATATTTTATGATATATTTTGTATTTTTTTCAGTTACAGGTCTATTTAAAACTGCACTGCTTAATTTTCCAAACTTTAACATTTCCAAATTTATTTCTTTTTAATTAAATTTTCAGAACATACTTTCAATTATTTCGGCCCTCACATGGGAGTCTACCTTTGTAACACAGTGCGCAGATTGTCCTTGAGAATATTTCTAGTGCACATAAAACAGAAATATGTGCTTCATTGTGTGTTGCAGTCTACAAAATGAATTTGAATAATCACATTTGGACAGAAGTAGAAAGAGAAAACCTTGTCTTATTTTTGATTTTAAGGGGAAAATATTCAGTCTTTTAGTATGAAAGCAATATGACACGTTTATATAAATGTTTTCATTGGCAGAGTAAGTTCCTTTACACATCTAACTTGTAAAATTTTATTACTGATGGGTGGTGAGTCTTTCCAAATGTGTTGCCTGCAACTAAAGAGTGTTTATAACTTTCTCAAAGTATTGTTTGCAAGATGTTTTTCGAAATGTTTAAGTCCTTTGTATATATGCTGACTTTTAATATAGAATTTAAGGAATTTTTTCAAATGGAACATTGCAGTATCTCCTTCTAGTTACTCAATTACCTGTGTATCCTCTCAATTCGGTTTTTGCTTTGTTTGTTTGGAAGCATTTCAACCAGGGTGCAAACATGTTTGATATATTTCCTCTGATTATTGTGGGTGCTTTCATCACTGTTAAATATTTATTTTTCTTTGTAGTCCTGTTTTATCTTAAATTCTATTTTTTATGTGACTGTAGTTGCTTCCACCCATTATGATTGCATTATATAATATTTCTGTCCTAATTTTAACTCATTGGTGTTTTTGATGTAAATATGTTTCTATAAACCACATACACTAAACTATTAATATAACTACCAATAAAGTTGAACTTATATTTACAATTTAGATATTCATTATTCTCTTTTATTATTTACTTTTTCTCCTTTCTCCTCTCTCTCCCTCCCTCCCTCTCCCTCTCCCTCTCCCTCTCCCTCTCCCTCTCTCTCTCTCTCTCTCTCTCTCTCTCTCTCTCTCTCTCCCATTCTCTTTTCAGTATCAGGGTTCTAATAGAAGGCTTTTGCACCAAACTACACATTTTTTATCTTGAGACAACAACTTGCTATGTTGTTAAATTGCCCGGGCAGGGCTCAAATTTGTGATCCTCCTGCCTCAGCCACCCACAGTGCTGCTCTTACAGATGCGCACCACTCACCAGGCTCTGGGTTTTGTGCTAATGAATTTTAGTCTCCATTTTTATGCCTTTGCTAAATTTTTAACATGTGCTTTCAGGATTTTTCTCAGCGGCTTTCCTAGGAATTAGGCCTTTTAATTTACCACAATCTACTTCTGTTTAATTTCAAGTACTGTAAAAGTTTTGAGATTTTTACCTCACGAATCCTCATGGGCACCACTGAGAAAGGCCACAGGACGTTGCACAAATAGCGATTTCATTACAGGAGATATATGTTCATTCCCCATCCGTGAGCAATTTGCTCACAATGTGTCTACAGGAAGAGTGCTGAGATTTTCTCCTGTGGCAAACCACACACTTTTCATCTTCCAAGGATGTTTCTTCTATGCACCCTTGCAGATTCTAAAGCAAAGGCACAAAAGTTTCTACTGACAAGACACAGAAATAAGGAAAACCAAAGGGGAAAAGTAGCCAAACAATTCATGCTAATTAAGTCTTGTTAAATGTAGCCAATTTGGATTATTAGAACTCCCTTCTGCCCACACTCTTTTGTGTTATTATTTTTATATCTGTGTATTTTATAAATCAAAACATACAGCGTTATAGTCATTAATTCTTGGGAAGAACATTTATTCAAAACGGATTCAAAAGGAAAGGTGTATTTCAGAAACAGTTCACATTCATGCACGTTTATCATCTTCTGTGTACTCGTGCTAAAATCTCATGTCACTGCCTTTCGGCATGATAATTTCCTATTCTACACCTTGAGTGACAGCTGTACCAGTAAAAGTTTATCCCAGTGTCTGTTTATATGGGAATGTTTAAAGTCACTGTTTTCAAATCACAATTTTTCTGGAGATAAATATATAATTTATATCAATTTGCATGCAAGATATTTCATCAAAAATGGAGTGTTTAAATTTAAAGATTTTAATTAGAATAAGAAACATTTCCATTCATCTACTTCAAAATACTCCCTGTCGCTTTGAGCACGGTCAGGGCCTCATTCTTGCGCTTTCAGAAGCAGTTCAGGAAGTCCTCTTTAATGACGGTCCTATGTTCTGTTGTCTCAGCTGCTTGGACGTCCTGGATTGATTCAGAATGTTCACCTTGCATAATCATTTTGACTTTGGAACCAAAATATATATCTTCAGTGGTCATTTTTACTCTGGGAATGAGCCAGAAGTCACAGAAAGACAGATCCAGTGAATAAGATGGATGAATATATGGTAATGTTTTCACAAACGTGCTTTGCAATGGATGTTCATGGGAGTGGTGTTTACCAAATTTTTGATGAATCCTTGTAAAGATAATCAAGAAAGGACATCCAGAACTATTTTAAGAAGTTGCAAGGAAGAAGCGCCGTGTTCAAAGAGGGGGGGATATGTTGATGGAGATTAATGCTAATATCTCTTTGTGATGGTTTTCCTAAAAATTTAAACATTTGCGATATATTTTGATCACTGCACACACACACAATAGATAGATAGGTAGATAGATAGATATAGATATATTTCAGCCCAGAGAATGATTCATTCTGTTACTTTTTAGCCTTTATTGGTTTTGATAAGAACTCTGATGCTACTCTTGTCTTGTTAGCCTCAACAGAGTAAACTGCTTTTTCCCCATCATTTTCATGATTTTCTTTTCACGTTTAATATTAGCAATCTTCTTTCATTGTGTCTGGGCGTGGATTACTTTGTTTTTAACTTTTGTTGACATTTTAAAAACCTGATTTGAGGAACTGTATGCTGTTTTCCTTCAATTTTTTCCCACTTCTGCATATTCTGAACCTTCTAATACACCTATGTAAATATGCCTGATGATGTACAATATATCTCTAAGATTCAATTTAATTTCATATTTCCCTCAAATTTTGTACTTTATTTAAAAATTAATTGACGCATAATAATTGTGTCTATTAGTGGAGCACAGTGTGAAGTTTTGAGTTATGCACACTTGTAGAAAGGCCCAGTCCAGGGCTGGGAAGTAACTTGGTGGTGCAGAGCTACCAACTGGGTGTGAGCCACCAGCGTTCGCTTTCTCATACTGAAAAACATTCAGTCAAACTAACTCACATTGCCAACCCTCAGCTATTTATATGTACCTCCTCTGGGCAGAACACTAAAGTCTCTTTTAACAATTTTGAAATTTATATTATGAATGGCTGTTATCACTGTGCACCAAAATAAAAACATATTTCTCCAGTTGAACTGAAACGCTGACACTGCAGACCCTCGGTCAGCTTTTTCCCTTCCGCATTCTCCCAGCCTCCACGAATCACCTTTCTACTCCCTTTCCATGAGATACACTTTCCAGTTCCACATTTAAGGGAGGAAATATAGTGTTTGTCTTTCTGTGCTTGGCTTATTTAACCATATGACATCCACTGCTTTCATGTTGCAAGTAACAGAATTTTCTTCTCTCTAAAGTTTATAGAATTCATGCACGTGTTTTGATTGATATATATATATATATTTTTGTTTTTGTTTTTGTTTTTGTTTTCTTCTTCTTTGTTCATCCACCTATGGCCTAGAAAAATGCTGAAATGGGGCTGGGGATATAGCTCAGTGGAATAAGTGCTTGCCTAGCAAGCGCAGGGTCCTGAGTTCGATCCCCAGTACCGCAAAAAAAAAAAAAAAAAAAAAAAAGAAAAATGCTGAAATGGACATGGGAGTGCGGATATTTCTTTGATAAACCAAAGATCTTTGATAAACCAAAATTAAGGCTATTGGATATGATAATTATATTTTTGCTTCTTTTTGGGATCCTCTACACGACTTTTAAAATCATCTGATTTTATATTTTCTATTACTCTACCTTTAATTTTACTGATTATTTTCCCTATCATTTTAAACCTGTTGTTAATTCTGCTAAAATTATTTTATTCTGGAATATTTTCTTCTTACAAACAAAAATTCCCATTCGGTATATTTTAGAATTTCTGTTTTGTGATATTAGCTATTTCTGCTCAAACCTTTTCAACTGATTTATGATCTTACAACAGTGTCTACTTTAGTTCTCTGAGCATAGTTACAATAGCTGCTTGGATACCACTGTCTATAAAATCCATTAGCCGGGTACATCCAGGAACAGTTTCTATTCACGAGTAGCTTTGCTGAGTGAACGTCATGTGATTATTATATCCTTATCTGTCTCTTAATTTTTCTGAAACCACTTCATATTAAATATTATATCATTCTCTAGATTTTGTTTCTTATGTAACATTTCTTACTATTGATATTCCATTTTCTTTCTTTTTCTTTCTCTCTCTCTCTTTCTTCTTTGTTTAATCTTTCTTTTCCCTTTTTGGCATTGCTTTATACTTCAAGTTGTCAAGACTTAATCTGTGAGATCTCTCTGCAGTATTTTGCCACTGATAGCTCTTCTCCATTGTTGCTGCTTTTGTTTGTTTTCTTATTTTGTGTTTTAGCTTGGATTTCAGTAGTCGAATTTGTGTCTGCATATCATCTAGCTTAGCTAATAGTCCAGTGTTGCTGAGAGCAACTCAGATCTAAAACCGGCAAGGGAACCAACCTTTTACTGTGTTTTTTTTATATTGTATTGGAGACTATATCTCAAAAATCAAGCAGTTTTCAAGACGTCTGTTATTTCCTTGCTATGTTATTCATTCAGTCACACCTTCTTGGAGACCTTGAGCCCTTTGGAATCTTCTTCATGGCCATGAAAGATCCACTAAGCCAGTAGTGCAGAAAAGCATGCCTGAGCTATGTCTCTCTTATTTACAGAATCCCTGTGCTAAGAGCTTTGATTGAACAATAGATTTCCATCCATACCATTCAATATTTTTACCTTTAGCTAACTGCAGGATTTCCATATATTTTTCCAACATTGTGTGATAATTTTACTAACAATAACAATGCAGTTGGAATTTCTTCACTGAAATAAATTGAATGCCTTTCTCTAGCAGCGCAGGTCCAGGTTTTCCTAGCCAGTGCTGCCCTTATAGAAACACCATGCAATTAAGGTGGTCTGGTGGAGGTGGGAGCATCCCAGGCAGTGAAGCTACTGTGTTCAATCCATTGAAATATTTCGTACTTGAACTTCCTTGCTTCTTCATGGAGCAATAAGTTTATCATCTTTCTCCTTTCCTCTTTCCTTTCTTGCTTTTATGTACCTTTGGCTAATTTAAATCCCTTTAAGTAGGTATTTTGGATGACGAAGTTCGTACATGCATTTGATCCTTAGGCAGAGAATTTCTTTACCCCTTTACTTATCCATGAAAAAAGATGAGAAAAAAGAAAATCTTCAGGTTATGGCCCTTTCATAATTTCTCCTGCTCTGCTGCTCTTTACCATTTAGATCCCTTAGAAAGTTTCTTATTTTTGTTCTCTCCTTGAAAGATAATTAATGTGCCTCATTTAGGAGTAAGGAAGTGGGATTGTAAACTTGCACTGTATTCCTATCATGCTGAGAATCTGTAGGAGTTTTAAGAATCTGATTTTTCCTTCTCTTGCTCAGACATATAATGCTACAGTGATGACCCGAAGAATGCTTTAAGTTGAAATTATCACAGAGATTTTTCTTAAAATCTTTTATCCGGACTTAAAAAGATTTCTGTCATTCATAACACATTATTCAAAAGCATTAGACCTAAATAAACGGTAGGTGATAGAAATCACAAACTGAACATGTCCAGCTCGTTCCATATCCACACACAGCCTTGTCTTCTCCTCCATTCAGGCAGGGGCACCATCTGGGAGCACAGGTACAATTTTCTGTATCTTTCCGCTTTACACTTACAGGGACCTTCGGTACATTTCAAATCTCAATACTTGCTAAGCCTTTTGTTTGTAATCATCTTGTGTTAATGTCATTCTCTTTCTCAAGGGCTGAATCAGCTGGTCAATAGATAAAAGGAGAAAGCCCTCAGTTAATACATACGTCCTGGCTACATTTGAAAGAGGCCTTCAAAATAGAATCATTTCCTACATTTCCAGTGGATAAAAGCCTGTCGGGCTTTGACTGATCACATTTCTGGACTAGTCCTTGACCGAAGCAGCAAAAACAATATGATTTCTTAGATGATGGGAAAAGCATAAGCCTCTGACATTGGGAACCACCTGCCTTGCAAGAGAGCTCTGTGTATAGGCAAACACTAGCTAAGTGATATTAATGCTTAGTTTGCATTAGAATCATCTAAGAATGAGTTAGAATATTCCAAAGCTTATTTTCTGCTTTCATATCTCTATTTAATTGCCCTGGGTTATGAACACTGCCTTAATTCTATGCTGCAAAATTGCTTGAGCTCCTTACTTGATCCTTAATAGGTAGAATTAATAAAGTCAACTGTTTTCCATGGATTTCCAGCACCAATTCTCAGAAAGGTTGTGTGGGGTGCAGAGGGTCTTTAGGTTACTACTAAAAATGCCTGAACTATGGTTACACTTGCTAAGGTCAAACACTTGGTGGTTAGGTATTTTTATTCACTCCCCTTAGTAGTTACCTCATTCCAGTTAATAAATGATGAATGTATTCTTGGTAAAGGAGAGTATCTCCAAGTCTAAGCAACACTGGGATCTGATAATACTAATCTTAATACAGAGAACCTGTCTTGAACAAAGTGATGTTTGACCTCTGCCTGTTGGAGTTATTTAAAATATAAGCACATTTTCTTAATATGACATGTCTTGTCATACTTCCATCTCTGTTGCTCAGCAGGTATGTGTGTGAGAAGAGCAAGCTAGCTGAGGCTAAGCTACGAAACTGCAGTAAAGAGGGCAAATGCAGAAATGAAGGTTTACTCTGTGGCCCCGAGTGCATTACATAAGTGTTGCTTGGTATGTTTCTCCTTTATTAATAAGGTGAATAAAAAGAGCTATTGGTGTACTAATTAAAATTAGAAGCAGGTATTAAGGTTATCTTGCATACTGATAGGATACAACTATCTATAGATCCTTGTGCTTCTGTATGTGCTTTTGACTTCTGAGCAAAGGGCATGGTTGGATAGCAAATTGAATTGGAATTGAGGGATAATGTATCCCTCTGGAGTTATCTAGAGGTATCCCAAGATATTGAAGCTAAAGTCTCTCCTTCCCCTGCCTAAAATATCCTCACATCATAGGGTGATAATGTAGAGAGATCATCCTACTCTCTCTACATCCTACTCTCTACATTATCAACTCACATTCCCGGAAATGAAAATCAACTCACATTCCAGGATAATGAATTATTTGAATCCCTTTTAAAACAGACAATGTGTCTTGATAAAGATCAGAATCTTCTGAGATCAAACTTTCTTCTACTTGGTGAAAAAGTTTTATTATGTCACCCTGTGGAATTTGGAGCATAAAGAACCACTGTATTGTGTTGCTCTCAATGACTTTTTATATGTGAATAATTAACCATATGGTTTGACCAGAGTTATAGTGTCCTTCTTTCAATATATTAATACACACTATAGCATCCTAACTTTCCATTTACAGGAAGAGTAAGGCATTTTACCCTTCACATTGCCTGATTTAACACGTAAATATTATCTAACTAATTCCTGTACTATTTTGTCAGGAATATAGGTAGCAATAAACTAGAAAGAACAATCTTCGGGGGAACAGGACATTTCTCCCTTGCAATTCTCTCTAAAGGAAGCGTTTTTTTTCTATTATTTCAAAAATTGTAATTGATTAATTTACATGTATATATGTTTTATAATATTTTAAAGTATGTATAAATTTTTGAATGATGAAGTCAAGTTATTTAACATGGTTTTGTGATGAAAATAAAACTGTGGAGAGTTATTGTTAATTCTCAAATAGCTCTGTTTAACTAGGATTAAGTTCTGCAGGTTTACCTTATTCCCTTTCTGTGCTGGTTTATCTAATTCTTCTGACTCATGGTGCCTCTATTTTGATATCTACACTTTAGCTAGAGCATACTTACCTATTTATCCTTCTGGGCTATCCTCATATGGACAAGAATTCCATCAGTCCATCTGACCGCAGGTTCTGGAGTTCCACAAATGTGTTTCTTCTTGAGGGAGAGGCAAGCCACTTTGTCTTTCTCTACTTGCTCTAGGATGGGCCTGTGATGGGCAGCTATGAAATCTGCTAGGTGTTTTGTTCTTTGTTCTTCTCCAAATGACTACACTGTTCTGGACTCATCAGAGACCTGGTTCTACTGAGCGGATGTGAGTTACTGGGGGAACCTGGAAATAGTTGACCCACTTGGTAGACAGATAGTCTTCTCCTCACAACTGAAAATACGGAGCTGTGATTGTTCATGTACTCTGTGAGGAGCAGGGTGAGAAATCAGTGCTGTCTACCAGTCCAATCATCCCTACTCAGTTTTCCCCAGGTAGCTAGACTGTGTCTGACCCATGAGAAATGCAAGAGAGAAAGAGAGGAGCCAGTCTTGTGAAGAGTCAGAAAAAAATGGGGTGCCAGCTCCAAACCCAAACTCCTTTCAGCCCTTGTTGAAGCTTGAAGTTAGTGTTCGCTTCTTGAGTCTCTGGCACTGTTCTGGGGAGATGGCCTTTGTGAGGGGGTGTTCTGAGCCTCCCTACCAACATTAGTGACCATGGTCTGCATTCTTCTGAGGTTTAGAATCTCTGCTGCTCGTTTCTGATTTTTCACAAAGGAAATATTCCAAGAATGTTTGCTGAATGTGTATTTGTGTGGGAGGGAGATAGAGGGTTGCTGACCCCACCACCCTACAGATATCAATCGCTGAAAGTCACGACAAGGTCCGGTTGTACTAATTATTAGAATAGTGTTATCCAATTCTTCAAAAGTGAATGAGTTCAATCACTATTTTATGCAGTTAGTAGAAATAGCTTTCATTACATTTCCTTAGTAGAACATCATGGGTAAGCACCATTTAATATTGTGAATTATGCTTTATTTTCCACTTATTTTCTACTATGGTCAATAGTTAATGTGTAAATACCAACTGCTGCTATTATGTAGTGTGACTCTGCAGTGTATGTTACATTTGGTTCTTGTCGTAAATCTTACTGAGGGAAAGTTTTTAAGACAGTGAATCAAGATGTATTTTAGTAGTAGGAAAATAATTTTATATTTATCAGTTTTTAAGATAACAAAAGCCATTAATTTGAAATTAACCAATGATTTCATTTTAAACAGTTTGTCAGAATTTGTAAGGGAAACATTGGTTATCAAGTGAATAAAACTGTGGAATTATAGCTGAGGAAGTTTAAGAAGATACACCAAAGCAATTCACCATCTTTTTTCTTTATTTGTTTATTTTTTGTCTTTTTTGAGACAGGGCCTCTCTGTGCAGTTCAGCCTGGCCTTGAGTTCACTTTGCAGTCCAGGCTGGTCTCAAACTTGCAAGATCCTCCTGCCTCAGCCTCCGAAGTGCTGGCAATATAGGCGTGACCCACCACACCCGGTTAATTCGCCATATTTAAGGATCATCAGTCAGTAGATTTGCCTACACAGGCAGGGAAAAAAATCAGCCTTCATACTCTGGGTACACATAATATTGGTAGTCACTATTGTTAACAAAAAGAGAAAGGAAAGTGTATGGAAAAGAAGCACATCTTTTTTTATACTTTCCCATTAGCCAGTAAAGGAGAAATTTCCCAAACAAAGGAAATGAAGTGACAGCAGACTGTACCTCCCACAGCACACAGGTTGGTTATGAGAACCACAAACCAAGACTAATCCACACAGAGAGGAGTAAAACAAGCCCTGAATTATATATACAGTAGAATATTAAACTTGTCTTGCATGTTCATCCCTGAAAGGAACTGAAAGTTTATGGATTCTGCTCGTGGTTAGATGAATGGAGAAGTAAACTCACTGAATGTACCTCACCAGCTTTGTATTGCTTAATAAATAGGTGTACATAAAATGCATTCATTTTCTTGACAGTAATGGAAACCTAATTTTATTTTTCATTTTTGTCCATTACATAGAACAGGATCTCCTATTTCCTCATTAACCTAGTGATTTTCAAAATAGATTGCTGGCAGCACTTCTGAGGTTAAAATTGCACACTCCAGGCACTATACCAAACTCACTCATCTGAAGCTCCAGCTCACTGACTTCTGCTTTTCTAACAAGCTCTCAACTAGCTTGTATTTGTCCTTAAAACTATTTTACTTGTATTTATTATAATATACTGCCATTCGATTGTTTTGTTTATAATTTAAATTTATTTTTCCAAATTAAAATGTCATTTCATATGTTATATCATTAGCGATTATTTCATATAATGAGTCATTGTACTGTATTAATAAGTACCATTTCCCCACATTAATGTTATGCTCAATAATTTCCTAACAGTTCATAATTGACTTCTTTTTAGCTAAATTAGTATTTTGACTGCTCTTGAAATTTTAATAATAATATAATTAGTTTACTAAAATGTATTAAAATTCCTCCATCCCTAAAAATATCTCTAACCCTGATTATCACTTATTTATTTTATATCTTGTGCTTACTGTAACCTAGGAACATTATCTTTTCAAGTAAAAGCCTCATAAGCATATATTCGTTTTAAAAATCACTGCACTTTATGGAAAGTAAACAAGAAATTTTTCTTCCCTTGTGTTACAGCTATCTTTATTTTTTGTAAACATATGTACTCACAGAGATAATTTATAATTAAACCTTAGCTTTGTTGAACCTACTCTGGTTAACAAATGGTGCATAAAGACTTGAATGACTCTTCTGTGCTTTTGAGTAAAAGAAAATGTGTTTTTTAACATTTAAAAGAAACGCTTCTTCCATTTTGTCATGCTATTAAATTAAACCATTGCTACCCTGTATTTTGTAAATATTCTATAGAGAAAATAGACCACTGATTACCATGCACATTAACACAAATGTAATTCCATAAAAAAAAAAAGATTCTCTGTGAAAATATCACCAACTGCACCCTAGCATCTGCAATATAGCTACACGCTTTTATGTGCATAGTTTGTCGTGACTTCCACTGCTACGGTGGACCAGAAACAAAAATAACACCACTGTATTTTTAGGTACAGGAACAATGTCAGCCATCTTTGTAACTGCTAAAAATACAGTATTAATATAGCAAACAAAGGGACGCTAAGAACATGCGAGGTCTAAACTTTGTGGATTACAGCCAGCTGAGCACAGCAACAAGTAGTTCATTTTAGAGCTTGAACAAACACCGCTTTCATGAAGGAACACTCCGTCACTATCTCATCCTCTCCTCTGCTTTCTGAAACATCGCATACATGACATTCGCATTGGCCTCATCAGCTTCAAATTGCACCATCATGAATACTAGGTCGTATTTTGTATTCTTTCCATCAAAAGCTAAGACAGGAGGCTAATTAGTGTTCTACAAAAGTGTTAAATACATGGTTTCTGTAAAGAACAAACACAAAAACCTCAACTTCAAAACTGTCAATTCAGTCAGAGAAAGAACTTTTTCCCCCTACACAAACTAACCATAAATGATGATCTACATTGAAATACTTTTTCATCCCAATAGGTAAAATAGTACAAGAT
The DNA here is from genome assembly GCA_004027595.1 of Dinomys branickii. Taxonomy (NCBI): domain Eukaryota; kingdom Metazoa; phylum Chordata; class Mammalia; order Rodentia; family Dinomyidae; genus Dinomys; species Dinomys branickii. The sequence continues at coordinate 131,304 of PVLD010002871.1, forward strand.
TCTTTTTACAAATTATTTATTTGTAAGTTTGTATTTATTTGTTTACATTGTTTATTGACACAGGTTTTGCTATGTACTTCATACTGGGATTGAGCTCACTGTGTAGCTCAGGTTGGCTTCAAACTGATAGTGACCCTCTATCTCAATCTCCCAAGAACTGAGATTATAAACATTACTAACATATATCCTCAGATCTTAAAGTTTATTTACTTATTAATTAATTAATTTATTTATTTTGCAGTATGGGGGTTGAACTCAGGACCTTGCACTTGCCAGGCAGGTGCTTATGCCACTGAGCTATATTTACAGCCCTTAAAGTTTATTTTTAAAGGACAATAGCATCATACAATTGTAGATATGCATGTATGTAGGTAAATACAGCTATAGATACATGGAGTACCATGTGATACCTTGGTAACTGCATACATTGCATATTGTTTCTATCAGATTATATATGTCCTTCTCCTTTAAGTTGAACACATTCAAATAATTTCTTTTAGTGATCTGAATTATTATATGTACATATATGTATATGTATCTTCTGCGGCACACATCAGAACTTTTTACTCCTATCTATGTCTCTCATAACTACCATTTTACTGTCAACTTCTATAAACAGAAGCTTTTTATATTCCACATATGGTGATATAATATTATGGGAACATAACATTATGCAGTACTTGTCTTCCTGTGCCAGGATTATTTCTCTTAACACAGTGATCCCCACTTCCATTCATGTTACAGCGAATGACAGAATCACATTCTCTTGCATGGTAGAGTAGCGGTTCATTATGCACTAAACTGTATCGCTTCATCAGTGAGCATTTCTTGGCTATTGTGAAGCATGCGGTAAGAAATATGGGGCTGCATATGTCTCTTCAGTGTACTGATTTGATTTCTTTGAATATGTGTGCAGGGAGGGGACTGCTGGATCACGTTATTTTTATTGTTGATTCGTTGAGGAATTTCTATACCCCTTTTTTATAGTAACAGTAATAACTTAGGTTTTCATGAAGAGCATACAAGCGTTTCCTTCACTCTGCAGCCTTGTCAGCACTGTTATTTAGGTTTGGTCATCGCAGCCGCTATTACTGGAGGGAGGTGACAATGGTGTAGGTTCGTTTTTCATTTCTCAGATGACTGGCGATGTTGAGCACGTCATCATCTGTGTTTGCCTTTTGTATGGCTCCTCCTGATATCTGTTTAGGTCCAGTAACCATTTTCAACAGGGTTATATTGCTGTTTTATTTATGCTTTCTCCTAGTAGTCTCATCATTACATGGCCTATCTTTAAGTCTTTAATGCATTTTAGACTTCTTTTTGATTCTGGGAATCGAACTCAGGACCTTGCATTTGCCAGGCAGGCACTTGTAGGAGATTTCTTGTCTTTTTAAGAATTATTTTATTTTATATTTTATTTATTTATTTATTTATTTATTTGTTTTAGGTACCAGGAATCGAACACAAGACCTCTGCTTGCCAGGCAGGCACCTGTGGCACTGAGCTGCATGCCTGGCACTTTTAATCCATTTTAAATATATATTACTAACTAGTGAAAAATAGGTTTGCACTTCCTTAGTTCTGTGTTTGTTCAATTTTTTGAGCATCTTTAACTGAAAAATCTGTACTTTCTTTCCAGTACATGTTCTTACTCTTCAGTTAAACATCAGTTTTCTGTAGAAGTATGGGTCTACGCTTAAGCTCTCTATTTTGTCTCGTGGTTTATAACTTTTTATTCCAATACTATACGTTTTAATTATTAAAATTTTGTAGAATGTATTTAAGTTAGGTATTGTCAGGTATAAATACCTTTTGTAGGGCTTTGGGGATGTAGCTCAGTGGCATAAGCACCTGCCTAGCAAGCGCAAGGTTCTGAGTTTGATCTCCAGTACCACACACACACACACACACACACACACACACACACACACAAAACCCTTTTCTATGGTCAGATAAGATAAGGTCTCCTTTGTTTTTTTGCCTAAATATTTTTGTGGCTATTAGGTTTCTTAATTTACTAGTATTTTTTTGTTGCGGTTCCAAGCAAACTGTAGCATTCTTTCCTAATTAGGTGACTAATATCTTTGCTCTTTTGATATGGATTGAATTGAAAATGCAGATCTCTTTGGAGTGTGTAGACATTTTGAAAATTTTTATTTTTTAAAATCAGTGAACAGAGAAAGTATTTTCATAATGAAGGACAATACCCATAATGATCATTGATATAATTCCACATACCTTGATAAAAACACTCAAATAATTAAGTGCAGAAGGCTTGTACCTTCTATACATGATAAACAGATAAACATAATTCTGAATTTGGAAAAGGTGAAAGAATTTTCTTTAATATCTAGAGCATAACAGGATGTCCACTTCCACTAATTTTATTTAACACAGGTCATACTGAAATTCCTTATTAGACAAATAAGATGAAGTGAAAGAAAGAGGATTCAAACTGGAAAAAAGGAAGTAAAATTGTATTTCCTCCAAATGTTATTGTCATATATATCAGAAACCTCAAACACTCTACCAAGAAGTATTCAGTAAAGCTGTGGAATAAAAAATCAACATACAACAATGAGGGTTTTAAATATACAAATACTACATTATCTAAACTTGAAATCAAGATATTAGTGTAAACTGTAATAGCTACAAAAATAAAACAAACAATACCAAGCCTAAGAATACATTTTATGAAAAAAGTGATCTATAATAAATACTATAAAATGTTGATGAAATGAAGAAGACATGGAGATGATAATTTAAAAACTTCTTACTGCAATTAATACGGAAGCTATGTGGACTTTCAATTTTGTTATAATTTCTCATTAATCAAAATATAAGGCAAGATGACATAAAGTAGTAGAGATAAGGAAGAAACTTAGATATTTTATTTTCAGTATATGCTCCTAGGGGTAGTTATAGACAAAATTCACTGAACTTTGATTTTCCACGGGTCTTTTTTTTTGAGGGTTTAAAATGATTTTCTTTATTTTTATCTATTAATTTTTTTGAAATAAGTAGACCTCTAAAATATACTGAATAGTTTCTAAACATAAGAGTAACCATGCACAATATTCCAACAACATAAACATTTGAAAGATTTTCTATAAGTATTTAATCTGCAGAATTATCTGAAAATGTATAGGCTTGATATGAATTTTAAAAGAATTTAAAACATTAGAGATTATATGTTCACAAACACATAAACATGCATTTACATATAACACTTTCATCTTTGATTTTAATTGTAAATGTATTACTTCCTAATTTGCCCCCTAAATATAGACACATTCATAATAGAATTTAAATCAACCCTCATCATGAAAAAGCAGAAATATGCAGCATTTTGTAAGAATTAGTTATGGGAAAATAATACAAAATGTTCATAATTGTGTTCAAATTTCTCCATGTGTAATTATTTAGTAGTTATAACTGAGATAAATTCCTCTTGTTTCACTTTTTTTAAAATTGTAAACAGGTGGTCACTGCTAAACACATGTGGGTCAGTGTTACATCAAGGTTGAAAATGTCTGAGCAGTAAAATTTTCAAACCATATTTCTGATTAAAAATCAATGTTAAACAGTCTTCAAAAAATTGCTTTAAGCTGGGGATATAGCACTCAGGCCGGCCTGGCAAGATCAAGGTTGTAAGTTCGATTCCTAGTACCAAAACAGAAAAAAAGAAAAAGAAAAGAAATTCCTTTGTCCCTATGATGATGGGATATGAGAAGAAAACCTTTTCCAGTGGACATAAATGAATTAAATGCATGACTTTAAGGTCTGCATAGTGCATACGAATGATTCCATGCAAAGCTTCACGTTTCCATTTTACTTTTTCATCAATAATGATGCAGCTATTTTCTAAGTCGTCCTTATGCTACAAATTTTCATATATACTGTGTTCCTTTAAATAGACCAACAAGAAAGAAAAAGTAATAATGTTCTTATCATGGTTACCAAAAGTGAATTAAATGTGTAAAATAGCATGCATTTGAAAATGTACTGAAGTGATAGCATTAACCTAGTGCAAGAGTAAATTAATACGTATATTAATTTAGAAACCATTAGCTAATTTTTCATTTCAGCCACACTGCTAAGCCAATCAGAACGTCTACAAGGGCTTTAATTATTTCGTTAAATATGGTCTTCAACTAAATTCCTCCCGCCTGGGTTGAAAATAGACTGCAGATGATTACATCTCCATAGACTTCACAACAGAAGCTTCTTCTGGTTTGAAATAAGCATGTTGAAGTTGCCAAGTATAAAGTTTATAACTGCTGTTATTTTGGATTAGAAAGAGTTATGAAAATCCAAATGTTTTACACAGTTAAAAAGTATTTTTTTTTATTTTTTTGCTCACTCTTAACTCAAAAATCACTAAAGTCATTCTGCTAACCATGCCAAGAAGACAAGCACCTTGCCACGTGCCTGTGCCGTGTTACTAAATCCCTGCTACCCACATGCACATTCCCACACATAAAAACAGAGATTCAGAGTATGTATACATATTTCACAGCAGTTTGGATTGAGGCTATGACCTCATTTTAAGCACGGTGTGTGCCCTACATTTAAGGCTATTTTTAAATCAGCCTAATATAAATTCTTGTACATATGTTTTACGTGCTACTTCCTACCTTTTCCACTGTAATTTCAAAATTAGCTGACACTGAAGAGTGATTGAAATAATCTAATAAATACCTAATTTGTTTTGACATTTCTATTTTCTGTGTATAACTTTTGTCAATGAATTAATAATATGGAACATTTTATAGTGTATGTCATGTAAATTATCAAATAGATATTTGCTATAATTTTTATGTAGTAATAACTTATTAAACACATGTATAAGTGTATTTAGACAGTCTTCAAGTGATGTCATAGGCTCTTAAAATAACCAAAGTCCATCAGCATATTCCTGATTGAGTCTTTCTCCTCTTGAGACATCTAATACTGTAGTTCAAAACAATCTGTTTTGCCCACGCTTGTCGAAAGAGCCATATTCCATGTTCACAGATATTCACCAAGGGTCTTAGTGAATCTCAGCACTAGTCTTGGGCCTTGTCAGACAAGAGAGAAGGACTGTATTTTCCCTGGAGATGTAAATCAAAAATAGACATCTAATTTGGATATTCTCAAGTAGTTAGAAACTCTCTTGTTCATGCCAAAGAATAATTTAAAAACTGCTCTTATATTTCCAAGGTTTGAAAAAAGAAGAGAGTAGAAAAAGACAGTTAGAAATGAGCTTTTTGCCTCTCATATGTCTACATTATTTTCTAGACTAAGATTCAAATGGTTTACAATATATCAAGCTCTTCCACCGCTGAATTTGGTTCACCCCTCCATTCTGTTATCTTACCATTCTCATCCACATCCCCGCTGCAAGGTGCTGCCTGCAGCACTGCAGTTCGCACCTTGGGCCTTTATCTTCCCAATTTCATACGTTCTTCTATTCGTCCTCACCCTATCTTATCTATGAGTTTTTTTGTTACATCCAGAAGCTGGTGAGTTATTTTAACTTTCTTTTTATTCTTAGCATTAGTAAAAGGGATTGTTTTAATATATTAATACATGAGAAATAAGGTTTTACCTCTGGGACATGCTGGAGTCTATAAACTGTACCGGTGGGATTGCCGTTCACTTCTATAGCAAGGAAGTTAGAACGCTTGCAGCCTTCAGCTCCAACAAGAGAAAAAGAAAAGTCTTATGGAATGACCCTCTCTTCTGTCAGAACGGCTAGAGAAAGGGGCCACTCTAATATCTAGAAAATATCTAGGAGTAGAGGGTACTGAGAATTGATAAATTAAGAAAACCTTAAGTTAGTCCAATGAGCAGGCAGTGCAGGAGACTACAAATGAAGATGACCTTCAACCTAGTCTTCTTGTTTAATATCGTTTGTGTTTACAAATTAAACCAACAGAGCAAGCTGAATGTTGGTCAAAGAATAATTTTAAAGCTGCTCCTATATTTCCAAATGGTGAAAAAGAGAAGAGGAAAGACCCAAGTTAGTGAAGCTTGCTTTGCTAGGTATAGCCCTATTGGACCATACTGTTGATGATATCTCAGAACCCAATACTTTATTTGATAGTCTGTGTCTCATAAACAGATTTTGGTATGGCTTTGTGTTTTAATTGTGCCATTTTAATCCTGTCCACATAAAAAAAAACTTTCACTGATACCTCTATCTTTATTTAAACAAAACATTGTTCTTTATTTGCTGTAACATAGTCTGTACATACTAATGGATTTTTATAATTGTAATCAAAGTAGAAATTGGAAAAATTAAGTAGCAAATTCTCCAAAAATTTTTCTAGTCTATATGAAATAAATCTTCTCCCTTCCACCTGAAAACTCATCAGGTATTTGAAGCTGGTTATTAGACTCATTTTCTCAAAGGATATTTCTAAATTGCTCTTATATGTGATTAAGAGTTTTCATTACTATGATTTTCAATAGTTTTAATTAAAAAGTCATGCTGGGAATACAGAGATTTCACATATGTTTCTCCTTATCTGGATCCTAAATTTGTTCATTCAGACATACCTTTTGAGGCACCTCTTTAATCTTGTAGATGTACAGAGAACAATATGATATTAAAATAAAGTCATATAAATATTTGACAAGAACATTTTTCTTGGTAAATCAAAGTTACCCCACCCCAGTACTCATACAATATTTTTGTTGTTGTTTCCTAAGCCTGAACATAGATGCTCCATTTATCATGGCTAAATTTCATATTGTTTATTTCATCAGGGCATTTTCAAATTGAGTTGTGCTACTATAGAAAGAAAAGCATTTATTGAGAAAACTGGAGGCAGAAATGTCTTTTCAGGGTCCTTAAAGAATTGACTGTGATTTTTTTTTTTGTTAACACAGTTTGTTTCCACACTTTTATACATTTCCTTAAAATTAGTATGTTGATTGATAATGTTTTTTTTTTTTTTTGTGGTACTGGGGATTGAACTCAGGACCCTGCGCTTCCTAGGCAAGCGCTTATTCCACTGAGCTATATCCCCAGCCCTGTTGATTGATAATTGAATACTCACTAAGATGGCAAAAAGTCAGAATATTAGTAGTCATATTGTCTTTTAGAGAACTAAAAGGATTCTCTTCTGTTAAAATTGTTTCTTACAGCTAACTACATTTCTCCTACTAGGGATTTCAGGCATACTTTTTGATACAATGGAAAACTTCATTCCATTATTATATTATATTCTTCCTAATTAATTAGGAATGCAATTTGTACAAGGTTAGTATACCCACTATATATGTCTGTGTTTATGCGTAGATTTATGTCTGTTTTTGTGTGTGTGTGTGTATGACCATTTTCCCTCCTTATTTAGTTTATTCTGAAAACTACATGAATTAAATATGAATGTATTCTTCCCTTCAGCTAATCTGTTTTATCAGCAAACAAAACAACTTTATCAAAGCCTTTAATAAACATGGAGATGTGAATAGGGTTTAAGATGGGAATTTGTAACATTATTCAAGACAGCTACCAATATCTCTTGCTCTCAGTCTGAAAAAAAAATCTGTTCTTCAACATGCCTAGATAATTTTTCAGATAGTCATCAAGCAAAGTAGCTCCTATGATATGAATATATGAATTTTACAATGAAATATAATGCGTATAATTCATATAATCACCTTTTTGCTGTCATATGTAATGAGAAACCTTTTTAAATGCCTCGATATGCAGAAATTTTATCACATCTGAATAGCGTGCTGATAGGGTAGAAATTGCATTAGGTGATTCCTTTACCAGTATTGTAAGGTAGGTTAACATAAATGTGACTATTTAATTAGACACTCTCTTTCTAAATCCCTAAAGTCCCAAGTAACAACGTTGCCTGATCTCCGTGATAGACTTAATGATCACTGAGGTCATCGTTCATCGGAATGAGAGCCTTAATTGCTAAATGGCTGTGTCTGTAAGCTCCAGCATGCTCTTCTCGTAGATTAAGTGGGTTCCAGTGGAGTAAATTTTCTCAAGTAACTGCAAAGCATTCCTGATTCAAGCCTGAACAGTGAATTTCCACTGCTCTCATGGAGGGAGGGGAGGTGACAGTAATTCGATGGAGTGGGAAGGGGAAATAGAATTAAACACAATTTATGAGCAATATATGGGAACCTGAAGAACAAAACGTTACAGGTGATTGTTAAGAACATCTGAAGCGAATTTACACTCTTTCAGGAGTACAAGTGCCACTTCTATTTTCTGGAAAAATCTCAAGCATTTGAGACATGTTAAGTAGTCAGTAAGTGTTACCTATTCTTATTGTGTTAGTTTAGACTTATTTCTAAAAAAATACTATCTTTTAGCTCCCTCTGCCTCTTGTTTTATATATATAAGTATTCAGTGAGTACACTATTCATTAATATATGATATAATGAACTATGTGTCAGTGAATGCTCCATTTTTTTTGTATACCCACTATTTTATATTACAGTTATATAATGTACACTCACCTTCCAAATTTTACTATTACATAAATCGTCTCTTAGAATCTTTGAAGGATTTATTCCAAGACTCTTTACAGACACCTAAATACACAGATGCCTGTCTCTTATATAAAATGGCATGGCATTTATGTGAAGCTTACTAAATTCTGTTTAAATCATTAAAACCATCTCTATTTTACTGATAGTATTTAACAGTATGAAAATGTTACGTAAATACATAGTTATTACACTGTATTTGGGAGAATTAATAAGGAAGAACATCTATACATATTCAGTACAGATAAAATATTTTCCTTCAATGTCATTTTCAGTTGGTTTAATAATGCAGAAGTGGAACTCATAGATAGAGGTGACTTGCTGATCAAGAGGGACTAATATTGACTTATTGTGTTTGAATTTCAGCTTTCCAGATTAAACATACCAAGCAGCCATTTATGCATCTACACAATAGGGATAAATACTACCTATCTGACGTACTTATGATAGCTAAATAAAATACACGGACAAAGGCAAGACACATGTTAAGGTGTGTAAGCTTTCTTATTCCTGGAAAATCTATCTGATGGCAGTAATTTAAAGAATGAAGGCTCTCTGGGTGTCAGAGGATTCAGTCCGTAGTTGACAAGTGTGAAGGCAGAAATATCCTAGAATTTTGTGGAGGAGAGTAGGGGAACATTTCCTTAGAGGAAGAGGCAAAGGACATGACAGGGATCTGAAAGACAGGCCTCCAACACCCACCCAGACACAGCCAGAAGTATACCTGTGCGATACGCTAAATAGTTTTTTCTTTCTATGTTTTTTATGGTCCCAGGAATCAAACTCACAAATCACGCTTGCCAGGCAGGCCCTGTGGCACTGAGCTATAGCCCCAACCCCTTTTTGTTTTCTCGTAATCCAGTAAAAGCAAACTTAAGTATCACACAAAGTAGACAGTTATTATTATTATTGGACTGTTATTAGCCAACAGTCAAATTACGTAATAAATTATTCTGTTAATAACTCCATAATCTTTGTAAATTTTTCGCACTAATTTCTATTTGAACATTATCACGTTGATAAATCTGACTAATATTTTTGATGTTAATTTATTCTATAACAAGTTTTAAGGAAAAAATGAAATTGAAATGTGTTACATAAAGATGTTTCAACTCCCTACAGAGAATGCAATCATTATTTATGGCAAATAGATACTAATAAAAAATTTTTAAATGTTATCTATCCCCTATAAATAAGCACAAAAAAATTAAGCAAGTATGAGTGGGGCATAAATTTATTGAATATTTGTGTTTTCACAAAGTGCATTTTTCATTTAAAAATTATTTTAGTTTCGTTATAAAATTCTATATTGAAAAATCATTTTCCCTAAAATATTTTGAAAATGTAATTCAAATGTAATAAAAGATCTGCCATTATTTTAATAAAACTGTTTTTGCATACAATTTGTCTTACTCTTTCAGATCCTTTCAAATTTTTTTTGGTACTTGGCAGTTCTGATAAATATATATACAATCCTGTGTTGTGTAATGTCTGTGAAATTTTCTAATAGTCCAGATTAATTCACAGATTTCAAGATATTTTTATTTCAAAACAATCACTAGTATGTTTATACCTTCTTGCATATATATGATTACTGGGTTAGTCTTTTTGGTTTCATGTTCTTAACTTTTTCATTTTCAATTATTAATTCTAGGTGGTTTGATGCTACTGACACTATTTTGTATTTATCTATATAATTAGATAATGGAAGGGAAAATACCTAATGATTAATTGAATATTATATTATTCTATACTATAAATTTAACAATAATTATTTTAATTCTGTGAAATAATACTGCTTACTTACGGTAAATAAGACACTGAAACAAACAAGAACTTCTTTAGCACAAGATATAAGCCTTAATATTTTTCTTTACTTTCCTACCATATTGCTTGAATTACTTCAGCTTTATTCCGTGTCAAATATCTGAAAATGCAAGTCATTATACAAATTACTTCCAAATGCTACAAAATTTTTCTATATATTATTTACAATAAATATATCAAAAAATATTTTCCAAATCCATAAACCTATGATCTCATTTAAATATAAATATGTTTAAACTTAAAGATACATTAATAGCATTAGCAGTGTGATAAAGTAAATATAAAGGACTTTTACATTTGATTATTTTGGAAACAGTTTTAGGGTTATAGAAAAATAGAACATAAAAGAGAGAGCCACACTCTACACACTCACCTGCCGTCTTATTTCAACTGCTGTTAAAGTCTTACAGTAGTGTGGTACCGTTGTCATTATTGTGAAGCTATGTCGATAAGACTATATAATTGCATTATTAAGAGGTAATGTCCACAGTTTACATCAGGATTTACTATTTGGTTTGAACAGTGTGTTGGTTTTGTAAAATGTATTATCATCACTGCATCAGAGCACCTTTATTGCTCTAAGATACTGCTGTACTACAATTATTTACAATTTGTCCCTACCTGAACCTCATCCACCACTGATATTGTATTGCTTTTACACACTTGCATTTCCAGAATAAATAAAGTGAAATAGGTAGCCCTATCACATTGGGCATATTTGCCTTATCAATATGCATTTAAGATCCCTCCATGTGTTTTGTGACTTGACAACATATTTCTTTTACAGCACCAAATAATGTTCCATTGTATGGTTGTGCTGCACTTGCTATGCGTTCACCCATTAATGAATATAGTTTTGTATTTCTGGTTTTCAGCATCTAGGTTGAAGCTGAAGTAAACACTCATGAAACATTTTGGGGGGACACAGTTTCCAATTTATTTGGATAAATGCCAAAGCATTTTATTGCTAGACTGTATGGTTAGGGCCATGTTTAGAGAATTTATCAAAATATTTTCCTAAGTAAATAAAATCATTCCATTTTCACCTGCAATGAATAAGTTTCTTTGACTCAGATCCTCACCAGGCACTTTAACTGTAATGTTTGAAAATCAGTCTGTACTGATTACTCGTCGCTCCTTTAACTTGTCACTGCCTAACGGTGTGTGACATGGAGCATCAGCACAGGAACATGTCTGTCACTTACACATCTTACATGGTGAGATTTTTATTCAGATATTTTGCCCCTTTTTATTGAGTCTTTAATTTCTTATTTTGTAGCTTTCACAATTAACTGCCTATTTTGGACACCATTGTTCATTCAATAAATATTTTAGGGCTATCAGGTTAGAGCTTGTCTTTCTATCTCTTAACATCATCTTTTACATGGCAGAAGTTATCATTTAAATGATTTTCAAGTCTTTTCGTTCATAAATTGTACTTTTGATGTTGTATATAAGAAACAACAGTCCAAGCTCCCATGCGTGAATTTTCTCCTCTGTCAACTTCTAGGAATTTCAGTGTTGTGGGTTTTTCTAAATTTTATTTTAAGAATAAAGGAAGAAAACATATTAATAAACAGACATCCATTTACAAAATAGCATAAGAACAATACAAACAATACAGAGTTACAGACAAAGTGGTAGGAAATTAATAATGGTTGTTGTATTACTATTGATATCTTCAAATTAGTTTCTCAAGAAAACAAATAGAGACATGCAATAATGATCAAACCACTAATTGTTAACTGTTCCTTTCAGCAAAGCATCAGAAGACAGTAGTACCACTGCTAGCTATCCTGTATGTACATACATACATAATTTCCCCTTCTTTCCCACAGAGTGTTGTGTTTTAAATTTAGGTAGCTCTGTAATCGATTTTGAGTTAAATTTTTGTTAAAGTTATAAAGAATATGTCATAAAAAATATGAGTTTCATTATCTGTTTAAGGAAGGAAGTCCAGTTTTTCTAATACTGTTTATTAAAAAATCTATCGTTTCTCCTTTGAATTCTCTTTTGTCAAAGGTCAATTAGATGTATTTGTGTAGAGAGAGAATACTTTAATAAGTGATTATCAGGAATTAAATATAAACGTGAATAAATTTATCAAGAAATGTGTAAAACTGGTTTGTGTCAGAAAGTGGGAGATTCATAACATTGGTTTACCTTTTCATTTGGACAGAAACTATTTGTCTCTGTTATTGAGGAAAAAATATCATGACTTAGCCTAAATGAATGACAGCAAATGATCCATATAAAATCACAATGAGTCTGAACGCAAATGTCCGATGCTTATGAAAACTTTTCCTGACCGTGTTACCTAATGTGATTGCTACCCTAAGAACATTTTGTCCTATGGTGTATTTATATCCTGTTTCTTTCCCTGGCTCCTGAAACACTTCTTGGGAAGCTTGTTAAAGGCATGATTCTCGATTCTCCTATCTCCCTTACATTTAAGTGACCCTGGTGATTTGTGACTAGAAGTACTTAGGAATATCCAGTTCCACGCACGGGCTTGGGAAGGCTTGTGTGCACCATTCGACTTACATCCTTACTTCATTAAAAGACACAAGTGAAATGTTTAGTTTAGTTTAGTTTGGATCACCTTTCCGAAGAATTATATCAGATTTCCTGATTGCATGAATGTGCTTCCCATGGCTATGTGATTCATGTAATTAGTCACTAATTAGTTGAAGTAAAATCCAGAGTGAAAGTAGCACCAAAAAGGTTATTTCTAAATCATGCCAAAGTTCCCAGGCAAAAGGACCTATCGGACAGTCAGCAGGTTAAGGAACAAGTGTCACAGACACAGCCATGTGCCATGAGATGAGCCCTTAAATTCTATTTCTGTGCTTTATTTTTAAAGCCCGAATAGTGATCTTCATTCTTGTCTTCTTTATTTAAGGTGTACCCCATTTGTGGACTTCTATTTTATGTTATGTAATGTAGGACACCAGAAATTTGCAAATCACAAATCTCTTAAATCTTGCTGCCTGGCTTTCAAAATAGGTGTTATAGTGGTTGATAGCAGTGACATAATAGACTTGAGTACTCTTTTGATTACTTCAATGTTAATCAAAATGACCCCTCATTAGTGGGTCCAGAACCACTACTGCCGCCTCTCCCAGCATGCAGTAACTCCAGGCTACTGGTGGCATCTAGCCCAGAGGTATCAATAGCTTTGACTTCTAGGTGTTATACTTTCTCTATTTCTTTCTTTTTTTTTTTTTTTCGGTACTGGGGATCGAACTCAGGACTCTGCGCTTGCTAGGCAAGCGCTTATTCCACTGAGCTATATCCCCAGCCCTACTTTCTCTATTTCACTTGTCCTTGTTTGAGAGCCGCTGAAGCTGGAAAATAGTTACACATGCAGGATGAAGCCAGCCTGAGAACTCAGGAACTCCCCAAACAAGCCATTGTAACTTTGTTAACTGTTGCTGGGCAAGAAGGCAAAAATTAACCAACCTCTCTGGAGCCTATAAATAAACGCTCTAATGTTTTTGGGCAATCCCTTTGCTCATCAGGCGAGAGGTAACTTCACCTGACCCTGGCTATCTCTTGTCTTTATTTTCTAAGTCCTCTTGATGTTTTCTGCCGGGGACCACTGAGAGACCACCGACTCCCAAAGTCCTTTAGCCTTCTGCTACTTTGTAGATGAGTCAGACTGTTTGACTATTCATGCATTTCTCCTCTCTACTGACTGTGACTGATTTAGTGTGAATATACTCAGCGAATTATGGGAAGGTAACCCTAAAAGTAATTGGTGTGAAGTTCATTTTCTTATATAGACAAGCAAATATCATACAATCCATAGCAATAGGACACATTTTTTGGTTTGAATTGCACATATTCCCTTAGTAATCCATAGTTTCTTAAGATTTTAAAATTTGAAGTAATATAAAGAAATTCAAGTTCTAAGCAAATTGAAATAGTATCTTAAGCTTCATGCTGGGAAATTGGATCCACATTGGTATTTTATTTTACACAGAATTCTACTAAAATAATTTATTATTGTGCGCAGGCCACAGTGAAGAACTTTTGGAACAACAATTTTATATTGGTGAGTTAGTAATTCTTAAAAATATAGTGGACTGAGCAAAGACTAAAAATAGACAATGTATTGTAGAACACTGGAAGTTTACAAACTATATTTCTGACATGTCTCAACTGAAGTAAAAGCAAGACTAGGAAATTAAAAAGGAGAAATAGAAACTCATAATGTTTAATCATGTAAAGTAAAACATATAATGGTATACATATTTATAGCCTTCAAAAAGGTCTCCAAATGTTCAAATTACTAAATTTTCTTATATTAAATCATACATAAAATACACTTTAACTTTTAAATTTTAAAATACCAAAAATGTATAGCTGATATGAAAAAAAATGTGTAACAGAGTAGGTTTTACTTCAGAAGAAAAAAATGCATAAAAGGGACTAATACCTCCATGGCATTGACTATTTATTTACTTTTATAATTTTCTTGGCCACTTACAATTTTGCTTCACTTTTGCACCATAAGGCAATTTAATTAGCTAATTAATTAATTAATTTCTTGGTGTTGTGGGCGGATTTAGAGCCTCACGTTTGTTAGGCACATTCTCTAGCAGTGAGCTGTACTCATAGACTCCTGAATAGTTTTGGCTGATGTTTTCTTTCACGCTATTGTTTTGTTTCAGGCAATGGACCACATGGCTACTATTAATGTAGCTCAAATAATGACACTGTAAATTATGCATTTTGTTAATGTTCAGCATCTAACACAATTTCTGTGTGAGATGCTGTTAGTTGTCCTCAATGACTACACTCCAGTTTTTCCAGGATTATATATGTCAATTCAGGGCACACGTGATTTTTTAGGGAACAGGTATGGCTGGGTGGTGAATTCTTTCAGAAAGGATGTGGACAGAAATGTCTTATGGCAGTTTCTGGAAACTTTCCTTAAAACAAGCCTGCACACATATCTTGACTGGGAAAGGATTCTCTTTTCCATGTGGTTTATTCGGAGGTTCGCACCATGACCTTGAGGAAAATCATGTGGAGATTGTAGTCCTGAAGAAGAAACCCTTTGATTCCAATGGAAGTTCATAGGATTGAGCTAGGAATTGGTCTTGGACCACTTTTTTTAAGATTGTGTTTATATGGGGGAGAAGCAGATATGTTTTTGTTTAACTTAGCTTCATTTGCAGCCAAATATAGTTTTACTGAGATAGTGGATATTTAATCATTGTCAAAAGAATTAACCTTAATTATTGGTTTGAAATGAAGCTAATGCTAATATTCAATCAAGAGACAATGTATTGCTTAACATACTTCCAGATGCAAGGACTAGAAAATCTAATTCAAATTGCTTTGAGCAATATTAATATATACTTAATTACATCACAGAAAAGTAACATAGAAAATGAAATTCAGGATCTATTGACTTCCGGGCAGTGGAGGATCAGAATTTATGCATTTTTGTTTCAATCGGTCACTTTGCCCATATGACAGACTTGGAATGATTACTGAGGAGAGGCAGCAGCAACTTTATTCTACAGAAAACATGTGATTGCTATTGAGAGTTTAAAAGTGAATTTTCAAAAAGTATTTAGTTGAGTTTTACTGGATTGCTTTGTGTTCATCTCTCACTGTAAAATATTACATGATTAATGTAGCCTGGGCCTCTGAAAGAAAAAATAACAAGTGGGATATGATCATCGATGGCAACTCAGATCATTTAGAACCAACCAAATATCTACAATAAAAGGAGGGGAAGTAAAATGAGTAGTTGCAGGAAGACCTAAACTGGGTTCATTGAAGGTCTATTTTTCTACCATTTTGGTCACTCAATGTTCATGTATTTTTCCTGCCTTACGTATACTTTGAAAAATGTTCAGTGAAATCTCAGGAAACCAGTAAATCTCTTTCAGAGATTTAACTTTCTTATTAGCGCATATCTGTTATAACGAATAATGGGTTATTTTGGCATATTCTTATGTCATATAACATACTTATGTGATACCTATGTCATATGTGCATATAACACACTCCACTCATTTCCGTGCCCGCATTACTCTGCTTTGCCTTATCTCCCTCCTTATTCACATCATCTTCTCTAGGAAACTCCACGTTGATTTATTTATAACTCACCAATTTACATTACCACCAGCAATGCTTTGTATATTTTTCTATGCCAAGAGTATGAGTATAATTTGCATTTCCTCATATTGCCCTTCGTCAGATGCAGGGAACATTCTTCATAGTCTAGAAAGAAGGGAGGGAGAGAGAGAGAGAGTGATAGAATAATATATGACCACATTGTATACATATAAGCATAAAGAAATAATAGGAAACCCATAAAGAAAAGGCTGAAAGCATATTCACTCTTAAACTTTTACACATCACATAATATTAGAAAGGACAAAGGGAGATTCTAACTTGCTTGTATTCTACTTGTTCACTGTTCCCATAGATGCATATGAGATTTCTTTTACTGTAGTACTGCACTAAATCATAAAGCTCACACCAGAAGTTATGTCACAGATGAACTAAAAATTAAAGGAAAAAGTGATAAAACAGGATGTGACTATGAAATTTCAGCAATATTAATTATAGTTCTCATGAAGAACATTATAAAAGGAATTTGAACTAATTATCTAAAACAGCCATAAGAATATTGTTTGTCTATGCCTTTATGTAGTTTTATCTTTGGTATTTAAAAATATTATCTGACTTTTTGGTATGTAAGTTAGTCATGTTTAATGAGCATATATTCACCACCTTCCACTGTTTGGAAAAATGCTTGACATGAACATTTTAAAGGAGGAAATTTTTTACTTTGGCTCACTATTTCAGGAGATTCGGTCCATGGTTAGTTGCTCCAAGGCAGAGTCATCACCATGGTAGGAGGGTGTGAGGAGGAAGTGTCTTAGCTCATGACATCAAGGAAGCAAAGAGAAGGAAGGGCCAGAAACCATGTAGAGTCACCAAAGACCCAGCCTCAGGACCGATTCACCCACACATGCCCCGAAGTGTAATTTACTAGTTTCCAAGACTGTTCTCAAGTCTAGGAAGTCGACAATTAAAATTCAGCACTGCAGAGAATGAACACAGGGAACATTGTAAGTCCAAGGCCATTTGCTTGTACATTTTTTCTTTACAGCTTGTTTTTGATATACTCCTTTCCACACTGCTTACCTTACTAGAGACAGAAACTCAGCAGCTCATCACAATCTACTTGACATTCTGTAGGAACAAAAACAGTATTCAAGAAAATCAAAGGAGATTTTTCTTTAAAGATTTTTGACAAATTTAGCTTCATGGCTATTTTTTTGTTAAATATTCTGTAGGTACAATGATCACTAATACAGAAATTTGAATCCTTGTGTTCTGAAAAGTTGTACCTGGGAAGTATGCCTTATTTTTTCTTTCTTACTTTTCAGTATTTGACAGGCCTAATCATGTTGATTGATGCATGGTAAAAGAGACTGCTGTGAAAATTGCTTCAGAGCAGTATGTTGCTGATGAAAATGGTGCAATTTACAGTTTTTAAATAAAGATAGAGTAACTTTAGTATTGGGATTACAGGGAGAAATGTAGTAAGGCTTCTATTTGTACTGATACCAGTTAATGGTTAAGCTAAATGGCAAATGCCATTAGCATTTCCCATCAAAAAGAAAATGAGGTATAGAAATGTCAAGGAAAGTTTTCTTCCATTTTTATACTTTATTGCTACATTATAAATCAAACTGGGAAAATTATAAAAGTGGTTATCAGTGGTTACCAGGTAAACTGTATATTTTTCTTACTTTCAAACCTATTCATTACTTTCCTCCTCAATTTCCGTGGTTAAATATAATATGGTAAGAAATGACACCAAGGTACGTTTCTCAATCTTATATTCTTAGTATTTCTAAAATTAATTACTTATATAATATATTAGAATAAATGAAAGTATCTCTACAATGCAAGGGCATTGGGAGCAGCATGGTGCGAAGGCATTAATGTCCTAGCAGAAACCCACTTCAAACTCTACAGAGAATAGAACAAAACTCTATGAGGAAGGGAATGCATATGTTTTACCCATTTTAAAATCTAGTACTATTCCTAAAACAAAACAAATGCTTATTCATTGATTAAAGGTATAGACCAAAATGGCAGAGGTTTCATCTTCTCCAGAGAAGAACAGAAGGAAACATATGTCAGCTGGGTTCCCACGTCTAATTTGATTTTAGCCCTGTTAACACTGAAGTGTACCCAGGGGTACTATCAAACAAAAAAAATTAAAAGCATTGTTTGCTGTAGAATTCTAGTTTTCCATTAGATTAGCTTGTATAGTTCATAAACATTGATTTATATTACACCAATATTTTATACTTACATATTAATAATAAGAAAATGTTTTCAGTGTTCAATATAGTCAAAAAGTCATAAAATTAAAATCATATATTTAATTTCTGTGGTTGTGTATAATAACTCTAAGTACAGGTGAACGGTAGTAGTTGTCTGATATCAAAAGTAAATACTGTGTTGTGAAAAAAATCAGAATTACTTACGAAATAAAATATTGCTATCTCAACATTGCCAGTAAAACCAGGAGATGAACATGTAGATGCCAGCAACAAAAAGATGGAAATAAATGTAACTACTTTGTGCACTAGTTGAAATTGTAGAGAAACAATAAGTTAAGGGTTAATAAATCTAGACAGAGTAATACCCAGAAACAAAAACGGGAAGAACTTATTAGAGATGAATTTTAGCTGAACATAAAGCTCTACTATGAAATATTCCCCATAGTATTTACTGTTTTCAGGGTCTAAACCATGTAAATGATACCATAAAGGCATTAATATAATGAATATTTAAATTTGAGTAAAATGACAACCAGTGTGCTCTCTGTGGTTTTATTTGGCTGTGGTTCTAATGTGTACTTTCTATAAAACTGTACATTCTGTGAGAGACATTTTTATCAATCTGTCATTGCATAGATATATATTTGGATAGGTATAAAGTGTAGATATGTAATTATATAGTTATCTTTAGTAAATGATTTATTGATATCAAGGTATCTATATCTGTATTAGTTAGCGGTCACTAAAGGAACAGATTCATATATATATATATATATTACAAGGTAGGCTTACAATAGCTGCTTGCGGAGTAAGGTATGGACGAATACAAAGGGGGTGTCTGTACTCTGAAGAACTGCAGGATTCAGTCAAAAGTTGAAGCCTTGCAGTGCACGGCAGAGTCCCATTCACATCCCTGTCAGGACACCAAAAGTCTATGAAGGAAGACTGAAGAGTCTGCTGGGGAATCCTGGAGACAGAAGTCCAAGGGCGATGGCAAACTGGAGCTCCTCAGAAGAAGCAGCAGCTAGACTTTCTTCTCTCCTTTCGATTCCATCGAAGCCACCAGCCTTACTGGTTGGTGCCATCCACCCTCAGGGTGGGTCTTCCATCTTCAGGAAGTCAAGTATTAGGATGCGTTTAGAACTGCACTAAACTAACCTGCTAGGCATTTCTTTCTCAACTTGATAGCACAATTACCTATCACAATATGTATATTTTAAAAATAAAGAATGAAGAATGATTAGCATCATAAGTAACATAGAGACCTACAAAGATGTCATAGGAGCACTCAGAACTATAAGAAGATACCAAGATTATGGTCATTTTGTCATTCACAATTAAAATTAAATAAGATTTCTAATGGTAATTTGTTAAAGGAAAAATTCACTTATTTTTATAAAACATATTTATAAGGTTTCTTTTACATGGTAAGTTATTTACATTTAAAATCCTATTTATTAAATATTTGTAACAGTATATTAATATCACAGGAATAAGAGTCATCAAATGAATTCTAAGCACTTTAGGAAAAATATAAGCAAAGTACTAGAAATTTAGAAAAATCAATTATCTAAATGCATATATGTACCTTTGGCCAAAAAATTACAAATATTATTACTTTTTGTGTCTTTTCTTTAAAACATACATGAAATAGCCAAATGGTCTTTTATATGTTTCATAATATGCAATTACTCTATCATAAAGTCCATACTGTTAACCAAATTTCGGACTAAAAACATCAACTAAGTCAGTGTCTCTGTCCTTCCTTACAGCAAACGTTACCTCTTAACTGTAAGGTTCATTTCTGGTGTAAAATTGAACTGATAAATTAATCATGATTAGAACACAAAAAGGGAAAGGACAGTAGGGCTCTAGTGGGAGGTGAATATAAATGAACTGAAGAATTTAATACTTAATCTCAGGCAGTACGTTGGTTTTCACTTGAGTATATAAGAATTCACAGGGATGTGTAGCCTCAAAATGGTAAGAGCAGGCAACACTGCCAGTTTCCAAACTAAAAATCCATCATCATTCTGAATATGGTAATTGAATTCCACAGTTCAAAAGACTTTCATGTTGCAAAATCATCTGTACTACTGCTCTGTGTGCTGTATACCAAATGTAACTAGTTATGTAGAACCTATATAAACTTGTGAGTTCCTGTGGGTGTGTGAACTTGAATCTTGCAAGCACCTGCTGCTACGATGCATTATGTAGACACAAATAATTTCAAATGTGAGAGAAAAAGAATAAGATTCACCATTCATTTCCGATTTACTTCATCTGATGTTTTGGTGCTTCCACAGTCTAAAACTGAGAGGATATAAAATGTTATATTGTGTTGCCTCAAGATAATAGGTCATAATAATACATTGGTTTCATCTTTTTGTTTTGCCAGTTTTGACAGAAACAACAATGAAATGGAAACTGTTTCTATTAGAAATTTTGAGATTTGATCAATAGACTGAGAGATTTTCTAACTCTCTTGATGACTGAAAAGTATTTCAAACACTTAATACCTTCAATTCTGGGTATAAGAATTACAGGTTATTCAGGAAGAGCCAGTAGCATTAAATATGTAACTATTTCTTTCACTTAACACTTGAGAGGTGGTAAGTTTTATCTTCTTGAGTATTGTATGAAATATACACCTCACTACTGAACATGGGGGGTGCCATTTCCACAGTAAATAATGAGCAAAAGGCACCACAACACATAGCTTTTCAAATACTATATATTATTCCTGTGGAAAGAGATAGGATTTAATCAGCTACATCAACAAATTCCTAAAATGAATAACAAGGACCTTGAGTATCAGAGCTTTATTACTTGACTGCAAACAAAACTGCTTGGAATGCTTTCTTCCCTTGACCAGAATCTCTGAAGTTCTTAGTAGGAAGTTTTTATCATTGAAGCTTCTCACATGGAAAGATTTTGTGAATTTTTCTTTGTGTAGATATAGTATGCACTGGAATGTAACGGATGGATGCTGTCCTCAAATAGATCTTTGCCAAAAGCTATTTTTGCAGGGCACTATGTTGATGGACATTGTCCCCAAATAGGTCTTCATCTAAAGCACATTTTCCTTATGAAATATGTGAACTATCTATGAAGAGTACTTCAAACCTGTTGAAGTTTCAGTTGCTTGCCTGGGACTAGCAATGATAAAGATTGCTTCAGATTTAGATAAGATACTGTCTATAAATTATACACCTACCATAGTGTAGGTGTAGGTGTATCTCTTTTCCTCTGACTGACTGAATTTTATAATAAAGTTTTCAATAAGCCGTTAATTAAGTACAGTGGCTTTTCAAAATCACCCTAATTATAGCTACTGTACTTTCTCATACAATCTGGTAATTCTTTAATAGTTTATTGGTGCTTTTCATTGAATTTGATGTTTGTTCTCTCAAAAAAGTAAGATTGAAAACTTGACATCAACAACAACAAAATATGTGGAACATTTCTCATATAATAAAATTGAACTTGTAATGAATATCTTTGTGTGATATATTTTATATATGTCCTTTTAAAAACAAAGATTATTTTATGGATAGTCACAGAAGATTAAGAACTTTAAATAACTTGCCCATTTCTGTAAAGTTGTAATTTAGACTGATACAGTTTAAGCCACACAATGCAAAGTTTTGTCTCTATGCAGGAGGGCGATAACAAAATGGGATATCTGACAGATCTGATTAATATCTTGGTTATGTGATTGTGATAAAGATGGCGATCTACATCCAATGGAAATAATTTAAACATATATTGATATTAAACAAGAGTGTCAATACAGGTACCTTTATTTCCCTCAAAATTGTGATTTTGGGATCACATGAATACAAATGAAGGTTAATACAGTGAAAAACTTCAGACAAATCTGGATCACAACTAGTCTCAACTTCTCTAAATGAGTGTGCTCCTAACTGAACTATTTACTATGCACTTCACCCTAAACCTACTTCTCTTCCAGTTACCCACTGCAGTTCTCAAGAGGAATACAGCTACTGCCTTTCTCAACAGTCATCTTAGGAAGTCATTAACTTACACGTTCCTATTAATTCATGACCCATTCGATCTTGCTATTTCACAATGTTACATTTCCCTCTTGAACTGTCCATTGAGTTCCATGGATCTTTCATGCCCTCAGCACAAGCAAATATAATATTTTATTAGCTCCCCGTTCATGTCTTGTTTGAATTTATTCCTCATACTGTATCACTATATGATCACTTGTTTTAAAAAGTATACATAAAGACTAATGTCCTCTCATGTCTGTACACATATCTGTAGTAATTCCAAAGTATAACTACCCTAGACACATTTAAATGGTTTATGCTTTCTTGGTCAGCAAAACTTCAATTCACACCCATCCCTGATTTTTTTCTAGCTGTTCGGAAAATAAGCAGTGACCTTTATGCTTTCTAACATGTCCTCTGTCTAAAATCTTTTCTCCATATCTATGCCATATGCTTAATCCATTTCTTGTTCTCACACGGAATACAATCTGTAGCCAAAGGGCTTATGTCTTTCCCTGGTCTAGGTCAGATCCATAGTTGATTTTATTTCCACATTCATTCACAATATTTGCCTCACTTGAAATATTTTGCTCATTATCTGCCTTTCCCCAAAGGAGCATATAATTCCTTTTTCTTACTGAATTCTCCAGATCGAACCAGATGCCTGACATATAACATGCACCCAATTTAAAATGTTTTTTTTCTTTCATGAAAATTTGGCATACATTGATGTGGACATTGACATTTAATTAAAAAGCCCACCCATGTATTCTATGTGAGTGATATATGACTAGAAAGATGTATAAGTGACAGTATTGTCCATGCTTTCAACTTATCCTGTCATCTACTTCACATATTTCTGTGTCCACATAACTAGTCAGAATTTCATTTACTTTGTTTTTTTTTTTTTTTTTATTTTAGAAACATAAAAGTA